>LJIJ01002034.1:0-32211 GCA_001718145.1 Orchesella cincta
TACTCTTGGTGAAAATACAAAGAAGGTTATGGTTCAACAATTGCTGGAGCGGGTGGGAGCTTGGATTCCTGTCCTAATCTCAAGACCGTGTTTGTCAGCTCAACGGAGAGGCGTGATGGAGATATTTGCGTGGTTCGAAGAACGATGATGCTTGATTCAGGCTGCAATCGACAACTGAAGGAAAGTGACAGACATATTGAATTTTAAAACTGGTTAAATCTTTTGAAGTACAAGAAAAATATTTGTACGTATCTTTTATGACGGTTGTTTATGTATTAAATATTTGTTATTTATGGAGCAACTGAATATCAAATCATTTCAAACAATATGGTGGTACAATTACAATTGTACATGTTTTATTATGGCGAATCAGTTCAGTTTTCAGGAGACAAACCCAGATTTTAACTTATAATTCTTCTTTATTTATTAATTGTTTCAAACACCCAGAAAACAGGTCATGTAACACCATGCTTTCTGCTAACTACAAAAACAAATCGTCAAACTAACTATTTACATGTCGCTTTCGTTCCTCTTGTAAGCCAATTTACATTCCTTGTCAGTTGTCACTGTCTACGTTTGAGAAATGGCCACTCCCAAACATCATCTTTTCTGTCATGGATTCTAGAGAGGGGAAACTTTGACAGCAATTCATCTCGAATATTTGCGCTCATCTAGATAAAGAGTGAAGGCAAAGATTATTTACGCGGAAACTTCAAAATTAGTTTGCAGATGAAAATATGAATTCTACCTTATTAGTATCATAACACGCAGTGATGCCCTGTAGATTCGTCAAAGGAAAGATTGCGTTGAGGACCGACTCATCAGTCAAAGTCGTCTTGTATCTGCTTCCCCGCGACCCGAAACCCATTCCAAAGTAACGTAATTCTAAATAAAGTGGGAAATAAAACTAACTTAGAATTAGAATCATTAACGGAGTAGTTACACATTTGTTAAAATTTGAGACATACTAGTTAAGTCTGTGAGGTTCGGAAACCGATGGTTTAGACGAGGAATGATACCCGTCAATCCAAATTGATCCACGCGATAGGGTTGAATGATGAGCACTTCAGCTGCTTCCATCCCTCACAAGCAACTCGAAAGCCGTCATTTCCCAGGCCCAACATCAGCGTTTTTAGATTTGGCATCAGTTTAGCTAAGGCTGCAACCTTGTTAGCATCATAGCAAGCTATTTCCCAGACTCCACTCATAATGAATTCCTTCAAATTGGGGCAAACTTGGTGCTCCAGTCGGAGAAGTCGGTGTCATCTATAACGGGCAAGTACAGACCAATAACTTCATCTTCTTCACCAAACTTGGCTCGAAGGTGTCCCACTTCCCTGCTTTGGAAGCATATCTGATATCGATTTCCAAGTTTCACTTCCTGAAACATGGGGTCCAGCGGCAAGTAGACTACTTCCTGTAAAGTATTTTAAAACAAGCTAGAAAACTGTGTATTAACTTAAATTAAAACTTTAAACAGATTTATAATCATACCAATATCCTGTGCAAGAATGAGACTGGTTAAATTCGGAGTAAACGGGAGAAAGTTGAGGTTCTGACAGAGCAGAATTCCTGACAACCACAATTCGGAGAGCGCATCCAGTTGGACGCCATAGGGGAAACTTTGTGTGATCTCCTCCAAGCAATCAGTCAAATCCTCCTCGCGGTACACTACCAGCTTCCGAAGTGTGTTAGCACAAGACTCCAACATTATTCTGAGGTCCGCCGGAGTTGTTCGGCCAACAGTAAGGCAGAGAGTGGTTAGCGGGAGTTGGAGCTGCCAAGAGTTCCGATGCTGGCATTTGAAACGTTACGATAGTTTACCCCTTCGATTTAAAAACAATTCACAAATACACAACAAAATAGAAACTCTCTTCAAAAATATGATAATCCACTTACATCATAAGAAGATCCAGTTTCTGAATCTTCCATTCGATTCTGTACTTCAGAGCCAGTTTTATCATTGCAATCAGAATGTAGTAAAGTTCCGTACAGGGTGGTATCCTTGTATGGAAAATCGTAATTAACAATGCTCAAAGACTCGATCTGATGATACTGCTTCAGAAGCCGAAGCCAGGGAACACTTCTTGGTAACTTGTAAAATGCCGGTTAGTCGTAACTCCTTCAGCCGTTGGTATTCCACGAGGAGGTGCAACCTCAAATCGCTCTCGTCTCCCAGCAGACCGAACATCGCCACCGTGTTTCTTTTCCAATGCAAAAACTCCAGGTTGGGAACGAAACACAAAAGAATGTTTTCAAAGCTCTGGACGGAGAAATGCGAGACTGCAACCTCCAAGTGCGTAATATTCGGTCCACATTTTTCCAGAATTCCAACAGCCGATCACCGGCCAAATCAAGTTTCTGCTCATCAACTTTGTACTTCCTGTAAGGATGCTTTCCGAATTGAAGTGGGTCACTTGACGCGCTTCCATTTATTATATCCAGGTACTCTTCCAAACCATCCGACCTGTTTTTGTTGTCAACAAGTTTCACCCAAACGCTGGAACGCCATGGAGGGAGCGACACCTCCCACCATTTCCGGCAGACCTGCCGATACGTCTTGATCTCCTTAATTGAAGCATACTCGAAAAGCATCTGAAGCACCTGTAATTAAACACATACATAACACACTCATCGTCAGTCATTTAAATTTCGAATTGTACATTCAATTTAGAACAGTTAATGAATGAATAGTCATACCACACTATTTAACATCGGATCGGAGCATTCCTGTCGAGAAACCGAAGCACCAAGTGGAGAAGTTCCTTCAGTCCTAATCTTCATCGTGCTAATGTCAGCATTTGTCATCATGCTGCTTCACGTCCACTCCAATTTGTCAGCCCGTCTTCGGTAGTAATTCCTAAAAAAATGGCTCACCTGTCGACCAGCGTTAGATGATCAGTATAAAAATATATAATCCAAGATCAATGATCTAGGACTAGTTGAGATAAGAAACAACCATATTTATCATGAAAATGCGTTATTCGTCTCTTTCGATATAATAGAAAATTAGCTTCAGAATGTCATTTACACTAATCCACAACTCCACAATCAAGACCAGAATGAACCTTAATGTTTTTATGTTAATTTGTTCAACCGGCAGGCAGGCAAGCGTGTTTTCCTATTTTGCTAAGCAGGTTGAGATTGCAATTCGAATCAAGCGCCTTTTTCTGTCACGCTGAGTTGCTCAATGGTACACCGTTCCGCATTTAGAATTGCGGCATCTTTGTTCCTAGAAAGGTGTCAAAAGCCTTTTCTAATTTTCTATCATATTTGTGAATCGGGTTCCTCACAATATTTGGTCCTAGAAAACTGCCTTTAGGGTAAAAACAATGCCAAAAATATCGACACCGAATAATGCCTATGAAAAAAAATATGCCATTCTACGACTATGCGTTAGTAGGAAATCCCTGGGAATATGGCTTATTCAATGTGGTCTTTCATTTTATAATAACTATCAGTCAGGACTCAGCGTGCAAATTTGCACTCACCGAGGAGTGCTATTTTGCATCATCATTCATGCATTAAGTAATTAATGAATACATAACATGTCTATACCTTATATTTGTCATAAGACTCGTGATGGTCGAATGTTACTTTAAAAAAAGAAATGTCGTGTTAATATGTGACTACCTCAATCAGAACTCAAATGTAGCGTTTAGGGTTTACCCCAATGGGGTTTTTCATAAAACCTTCGCTTTTGTGGTAGTATGCAATAGTTTGCACTTCATAATTCAAGAGTGCAAATTAGCACTCCAGGAGTGCAAATTAGCATCCTTTTTTGGCAATTTTGTTTAAAAATGGGGGATGTAGCATAAAAATTCCAACAAAGACTTGAATATTTCTAAGGTTTGCTTAGGGATTTTTAAACCCAAAGATTAGTTTTTTAGCTCTTGTGAATTAGTCACAATTAGTGTTTCAAAAATAATAACTTTAAAAATCAAAATCTCAAAAAAAGCACGATAGATTTAAAATCAGCACGGTGAAAAAATCTTAAAATTCATGTAGATTAAGAATATAATTTTTGTTTAGGCGTCCGGTCAAATCCCTTGGCGTCCCAGAACTTTTAAGTTTTAATTAGCAAATTGGAGTGCAAATTTGCACTCCAGGAATGCAAATTTGCACTCTAAAAATCATTTTTTGACATAAAAAAGTGTGTGGAGTGCATATTTGCACTCCGGGGGTGCTAATTTGCATTCTTGGGGTGCAAATTTGCACTCCATCGTGGAGTGCTATTTTGCACTCCGGGAGTGCAAATTTGCACGCTGAGTCCTGACTGTAATTAGATGGTTTTTGACATTACCTTAGCATTTTCGAATTTGTTTTTATCTTTTATCAGAATTAAGAATTCCGCTGCAGAATGTCTTTCAGTAGGGCGCCTATCAAACGATTCAATGAAATTAATAGTAAGTCACTATGAATTCCGTTTTCATTTATGCCGTCATTCTTTGTTATATGGTTATGAATCTCATGGATGATGAAGTTTGCGCCTTGATGGACCATAATTATCTAAAGACTGTTGTTGGTTTCAGACGGTGTACCCTCCCCCACAAAGTACTACGTTAAGTACCCAAACGACATCAAAGTATGCATTCCACCAGCGGTTAAGACAAACTACCCAAACCTCAGTGGACGGAACAATCCTCCTGACATAAATAGATGTAAATCGGTACCTAACCTTAAAGCAATGGATAGAAACCGATTGCAGAGATCAACTTCATCTGGTAGCACTCAGGATTTGTCTTTGGAGCAGACCCAATCCAGTATATATTGCCACCCACGCCACCCGAATCTATACCTGTTGTTGAGATTGAAACGAGATTCTGTTGGATACATAAGTTGGACAAAGAAGTAAAGAGAAATCCCAGTACGAAAAATAAGGTACGAAAGGTAGTGATAGTGATTTTACTACAATTAAATAGGTGACTTATGTTTTAAAAACATTTTCGAGTTTTACTGTAACGCTTTCGTAAAAAATGACTAATTAATGAATTAAAAACGGCAATTAACTTATAAACTTTTTGTATTAGGGGAATTCCTTCTTCAATGTTCCTCACATCCATCATTCCTCGTCTTGAAAACGTTCCATATTTGTCAATGAAATTTTTGCAGTTTTGCATACATTCACCAACGCACTGCAGACTCCATAATACATGAACAAACAGCATATAAAAATCAATACTTGATTACTTGTTTCAAGGCAAAAAAAATTATTATTTCCTTATTGACGGACCTCATGAGTTACAGAGTTACAGTCCAAAACAGTAACCTAAATGTAAACTTAGCTTAACCAACTCACCTAACCTATTATAAAAGTTTTCGTTAAGTTATATTTATATGCAGTACTTCCGTGCAGTCAGTGTCAGCGCAACGTACACAATTCTCCTAATCTTGTGAACATGTAAATTACTCTTTGACATATCTCCCTTCAAAGGTGTAGTCTAACTATCGCATGCGTACATTGTAATGATTAATCCAAAGTTCGTTTGGATTCCAAACGAACCCGTTGTAGCATATCATTCTTTTTCTAAAAATGGTTTTCATTATACTGTGCCGACCTGGTCAATAGTTTAATGTGTAAAAACAATATTGGCTGACTTACTAAATACCTATACTTGCAGGTTTTTTGCAGAGGACACATATCCGTCGACTTATTTCACGAGAACTCTTTATTTGCTCTATTTAATTAAGTCAATGCATTTTGACCAAGGTAAAACAACTGTTTTTTTTAAATTCGAAGAGCTTTTTTTCGACACATCGTCAATATAACATATTTTGGACAGTCTGCTTAGTCGTAAACAAATTATGCTGCGTGCTTAGGCGGAAGTGGAAGTACGCACGTTTCATAATGAGCGTACGAACGTTAAGAATTTATTTTACGGAAACGTTTGTTGAATATATTACGTGGAAATAAACGGGATATCATAAGAAATGAAGGGGTGATGCGACAGATAATAGGTTTTGTGAACATTCTCAGTTTGTCTCGTAACCCATTTAGTAAATGATTCATTACGTTGAATTCGTTAATCAGTACACCGAGAACATTGTAGATGCGTTTAACTGTATTTACTGTTAAGCCTTACGTATATGAAATAAAATGAAATGGTTTCAATATTGGGTTTGTAAAGCACGGTCCATTTGCATATATTCATCATTTACGAAAACATACAACCTCAATTCAATTTTTTAAACATTCTGTACAAAATTATATAAATTCAATTAACAAGGTTTTAGTTAAACTCGTATTTGTGAGTAACGCCATCCAAAGTGATTTCAACCATTAACCAGCGCGGATTCTCAGGGTGGGGATATGACTTGAATCGACATGGCACCTCTTCACCTACAAATAAAATTAATGACAAACATTTTGAATCCAATTTTCAAGATAAAAACGACTTAGTATAGGATTAAAGTCAAACATGTTTTCTACCTCTGGTACAGCGCTTTCGTTTTGGAAGAAAGAAAATGGCTTGTTTCCAATGAGTCGGAGGGTCTTCAGGACTAGTGGATAACACAATTGGAGTTTTCACTCCCCGAAAAGTCACTGAAAAATAGCCAGCGATAGCACATAACTCTGTGTCGTCATCAATGCGAAACTTGAACTCTTCGTCAATTTGAATTTCATCAACTGAACAAGTATACAAGTTCAAGTTTTTCACACAAACGGCTGGCCCGATAGTTTCATCTGGAGACACTGAGTTGATTGGAATTTCCTTCATGGTTAAGTCTTTCATTGCTTGCATTTTAAAACCATATACATTATCCCAACAGTCCACTTTCGAACGATAAAGTCCTACAAAACGACATAATTGTTATAAAAACTGTTGGCATCATAAGCGACAGTTATTTATTCGATGAATTTATAATCCACTAAATGGGACACTGTGTTACCCGATCATTTTGTGTTTAAAAATTTGTGTCTTGATTGAATAAAGTAAATTATGTAACCTTCTCTCCCTAGTGGCACTAAATACACGTCGGCCGCATCGGGCAGAAGGCGTCCTCCCTTTTTCAAGTACTTATCTCGGGCCCTGATGAATGTTTCTGTCATTCCTTCGAAGAAAAGGAAATATCCCATGAATTCACTTACAATCACATCAACTTTCTCGATTTCCAAGTCTTCTTTGTCGATGTCTTGGCGCTTAAACTCAATTATCTTTTCAAGAGAGTTATCACTGTTAATCAAAGTTGATAAATACGTTACCCATATGATCGTACTTCATCCTTAAAATATGAAAAGCGAAATTTGACTTACAAGACGTTATTCATAGCTTCATAAATTATTTCCGAATTTTCAACAGCATACACTTTTTTTGCTCCTTGTAGGGCACAAAACATTGATAATATGGCTGTTCCACAGCCCAGATCCATGACGGTACTATCCTTGATAAGAAACCGAACTTCGTTTATAGCTTTGCGATAAGCTTCAGTTCGGGGATGGTCCTGCAAAGTACAATGAATTACATTATTAGTTTGATTAGAATTTGGATAAAGTCAATCTACTCATTTAATGCACTAAATGTTACTGCTGATTTACTAACAAATATCATCTCGTGATGAATGGTGAGCTCGTCATAAGACATGAAGTAGAGATCATTATCTGATTTTCCAGCGATTCTACTTGTTTTTTTCGATTTTTTCAGAGCTTTCGATGAAGAGGCTTCTTCCCAAGGTTCCAGCACAACGCGTCTAAACACGACCTCCATCTGCTTCACCTGCTCCCGACGAGCATCAAGTTCTCGCCGCAGGGCTTCAAGGTCTTGGGAATCAGTGCTTGGCTCTGGCTCTTCAAAATAGTCTGAAGACAGGAAAACAAATGATGAGAAACCAAGCCTGATTATATAAATAAGGATCTCGATAAAAGTAATATGTCAACGCTGGCTTACCCAGAGTCAGAAAATAGTCAGCTTCCAAGTCTCCTTCTTTGGGCACGAGAAACTCATCAGAGGACCATGGATAGTCTTTTGGTGCCGCGTTGGATGCTTCAAGCTTAGACACGAGGTTTACCAGTTCATCGCTTTTGTTTTTATTCCTTCTAGCAAAGCGAACAAACTGTACAAATCCCATGTAGCTAAGCTTAAGAACCGTTTTCAGTTTCTGAAAGGAGAGCTGATGCTCCGATTCAAGATGTTCCTTCATTAAATCAGCAGCCTCATATCCAGAAGTCGTATGGGAGCAAATGAGGCATTCACATGAAATGCCCTTGCCATCCTCTAAATCCCCATTTAAATAAAAGCAACAATTATAATTCACACTCAAACAATTATCAACCGTCAATAAAAATAAAAGTACCCTCTTTCCACGCATCCCGACCACCTTTCACAACCTCATCCTCCTCATCGTCATCTCCTGAGTCACTGCTGTCCTCTTCGCCACCTTCCTTCACGTTCTTCCTCCTATCATTCTTAAACCGCACAGTAGCATCATCGCTGGTTGCTATAGAAAAAATCAAAAACAAAGAAATTAAAAAATAACTTAAATACAATAGTCACCAATTTGCATTTAGTAATCAACCATAACGAATTGCAAAATGAAACCTACATCCAGTACTAGTTGCCGTAGTTGGGGAACACTCGTCATCCGCACTCGGACAGCAATCACTCTCATCCCCAGTGGGAAACTGCACCGCTTTTCGAGAAGATGACATCCTATCAAATCTTCAAAATCAAAGGCAACTGTCAACTAAAAACACTTTCAAAAAATGACACCGAAACACAAACATCTAGGTTTGCAATTGGCACAAGGTAAAAACCCAACAACGTGCTCTGCTCTTGCAACAGGACGATTGACTAAATCCTTCACATGCGTGTGCTTCAGCAAAAGTGAAAACCCATAGGAAACCCCACTTCCGCTTCAATTCCCTATATACATGGGTAACTTGAAAAGGTCAGCGTTTTTTACCTGAAATTCAATGGTTTGGGACATAGAGAGAATGTGTATCTTGTACAAATGTAGACATTACATTGTATACACAAAATATTATGTCCTTGTTTCGTACGTAAGAATCACCAAGTGATGTGATATGGTGCTATTTGTGACTCATCTTCATTGAGACTCAACTGTTGTGTTCACCTCTTTCCCAAGACTTGGTGATGTGATGAGCTCATCTCAGCTGCTTGATTCATCCGTTTCTTGTCAAGTGTATTGGTGATTGAAGCAACAAGAACAGAAGGGATCAACATTAATTTTCGTTTTTAGTCATAGGCTGACGCCGTTTTGTGTGAGTTTACTTATTTAAGTTGTTGAATTTTTTTGTACATTGGTTGTTTTTAGTTTGAATTTAATAAAGAATTTGAGGGGATCGACTTTGCCAATTTATAATTGAGTTGCTTGTTTGTTTATCGATCCTTCTAGTTCTGTCGAGGTGCTATTAAGTATAGTTTTTGTTGTGTGGTGCAACATTCCGAGAAGTTCTATTGTTGTTTGTTGTTGACAACTGGCTAAAAAGCTGAAGATGGAGTGGCTTTTTGGACGAAGGATGACACCGGAGGAGATGCTCCGTAAGAATAAGCGGGCACTGGATAAAGCAGTCAGAGACCTGGATAGGGAGAGGGCTCGAATGGAGCAACAAGAGAAGAAGATTATCGCTGATATCAAGAAAATGGCTAAGGAAGGACAGATGGTAATAAGAATAGAAAAATATTTTAAATGATAATTTTGAAAATCTAGTTTGTATGGAACTATGTTTCTAATTGAGTGTTAATTTCAAACTTGTTTGGTGTAGGATGCTGTGAAAATTATGGCTAAAGACTTAGTTCGCACTAGGCAACACGTCAAGAAGTTTATGTTGATGAGAGCTAATATCCAGGCAGTTTCAATGAAGGTCCAAACTCTTCGCTCCCAAAATGCTATGGCGGAGGCGATGAGAGGTGTAACGAAAGCTATGCAGAATATGAACAGGTACAGCTTTATACTTTTCTTATTAATTTGGTTATATTGTCGTTATTCAGGTTTTAGCTTGGTTTTTAACTATTTTGATTTGTTTATTTTAAGGCAACTGAAACTCCCTCAAATTCAGAAGATTCTTCAAGAATTCGAGAAACAGTCTGAGATCATGGACATGAAGGAGGAGATGATGAATGATGCCATGGATGATGCGTTAGGAGATGAGGATGCCGAGGAGGAAAGGTAACATACTAATTTATTACGCATAATGTATTCCAATTTGGAGTGAGAAGTACGGAAAATAAATATTCTAAAATTGGTTTTATAATTTTCAGTGATGCCGTCGTAACTCAGATTCTGGATGAGCTGGGTCTTCAACTCAAAGATCAACTGTCTGGGTTACCTTCAGCCTCCGGCAATCTTGCAAATCCCTCTCAACGGGAACCAGTGGCTGCCGCTGTGAGTGACTCTGATGCGGACCTTCAGGCAAGACTGGATAACCTTAGACGAGAATGAGCTCCTAACTACGTACCCTACCCAATCGATTACACAAAAAAAACTAACGTTTCCATATATTATTGTACTATTAATTGAAGAAGAACTGTGAGATATTTTACAAATTGTGTGTATATGTCTATGTACGTACGTATTATATTATGCTACACATACTTGTAGTGTGGCATATAACTTCGAAAAATAGCGTTGATATTGTAATGTATTACTACTTACTCTTTTTCGACATGTACCAAACTCTTTTCTTTCTGTCTATCTTTTTACTATGAATGAGGAGTGAATAAAATAAAATATTCAAATATAAACCCTTTTTGTATGCATCTGTGCCATGAGTCTATTTTTAAGTCATCCTTTTTTATTTTTTCCACATTGTACCTAAAAAAAAGTGAGCACGGAAAGTTACTTTTTAAGAAACGCATGGATTAGTGAAAAGGGTTGAGGAACCGGTATCATTTTTCATTGGAAATGTTGGAATTACCACGTTATAAAGAGTGAAGGGTCTTGGCTTAAGTTCTCATTGGGTTCTATGATTTTCTTGTATCGTTGTACGTGATCGCATTTAGAATTCAGTTAGAACTCGTTCGTATATCCACAGTCATAGTTATTAGCTGCTTTCATGAGGAAGGCAATTTTGATAACTGGTCGCATTTTGTGTCACACACGTGGAAATATAATATGAACATCATTTGGATTTTTAGCCTGCTAACAGTATTGCAGGTAATGTTTTAAAATTGTTTAAGTAGTGTCGCAATGAGCATTTAATATATTTAGCAGTTGTGTCATCTGATTTGAAACAGTTTCCAAAAGCTGCTGGACATGGAAGAATGATGAATCCTCCAGCAAGGAATACAATGTGGAGGTTTGGCTTCCCTTCCCCTGTCAATTACAACGATAATGAATTGTTCTGTGGAGGTTTCAAGGGTAGGTACAACTACAATTGTCAAAGAGCATAAAACGCAGTTGAGTACTATTTTAAATTTGTTTCCATGCATGCACTTTAGTTCATCAAATTGACAACCTGGGAAAATGCGGGCTTTGTGGAGATGAGTACAAAGCAAATTTACCAAGGCCGCATGAAACTGGTGGAAAGTTTGGCAACGCCATTATCACCCGACGCTACTACAGTGGACAAGTAGGATTATTTTCACAGTATAAAATAGGGTAACATGATCTAGCATTTAACATATACTATCTTTTCCACAGAAAATTACTGTAACGATTGAGCTTACATCAAACCACATGGGTAACTTTGTATTTCGGCTTTGCCCAATGAAGTTTTACGCTACGGAATGCGACGGCCAAGACTGGATGAACAGGTACTTAAAACATTCTGGATAGGAACTTGATATATAATTGGTTTAAAAGTTTAATTCCATCGTTATCAAATTTATACATTTATTCATTTCGTCCTCTCTCAGAAACACGCTTTTAATAAGACTGGCAAATGGGACCCTTGTCTCTAAATATGCAATTGAAAGTACAGAAAAAAGCTTTACAGTCGACCTGGAAGTACTGCTACCACGTGCTCTTAATTGCTCACGTTGTTGCTTTCAATGGGCTTATACAACGGGTAAGTTTGCTGTATGCATAATACTTCAGTAACGTTTTGAAGCTTTAACCCACAGTAGTTCTTTAAACATATCATTTTTATACTTAGGTAACAGTTGGGGTGTCTGCGAGGATGGCAGTCAAGGATTAGGTTGTGGTCCTCAAGAAACGTTCATAAATTGCGCAGACGTTGCCGTGGTTCCTTTACCAGCAGCTTCCAGATATTGGTTGGATCCGAAATTGACTTCGTCATCCAGAGCAAACCCATACAGAAAGTATTATCGGGACCAGTCTAGGGCTGGTGCGCCAATGACTGCTCTAGCTATGAGGTACTTTAAAAAGATATGCATGCACGCCAACATATCAATAAATGTTTTGCTGGAGAAAGAACTAATTAGAAATGGGAAATTGTTTTGCAGGTTTCAAAGGTGTGTTGCCCTCGACAGCAAATCTCCAGGTATGGACGAAAATTGTCAAACACGATGCATGAGATACCCACCCGATTGTCCACCAGACATGTGCAAGTGCGTCAAAGATGCAACTGCTATCGGAGCCTTTGCTAAACAGCCCATGGCTCACCAATGGTGCTTGGACCAGTGTAACGTGTATCCTCCCAAGGATTGCAATCCTTACAAATGCAGTGTAGAGTATATAACATGGAATGTCAACTGAGTCAAGTCGTACTTCAGATTTTCATAAATATTTTTTTACATACCCATATATTAGTTTTTCATAAAAATGTTCATTACTGTATAATATTCAAATTTTATGGTGTAATCCCTCAAATAAAAAATTGGCAGTTGAATTGCTTCTGCTGGCCCTGTAATTTGAGTTTGCGTGATTTATGACTATTTATAGGTTGTCTGTAACAGAGGCATGAAAGCATGGTGTGTCATTTAAAACATTCTATAATTCAAAAACATGCTCACATTCCTGCATACCTAGTTGCGATTGCGACTTGCATCAAAGTTGGCACCCAACAAAGAGAAAGTGAGGTGAACGAATCAATTATGTTCACAATCATCGTGTTAATATACCTCCGCTTATGTGCATAGTGTAAATAGTCCCATAGTCTCATGCTCACGATATAGACATTGCCAGCTCAAACGCATTGCTTCCTGGTAGGGTGTACATACAGCATATAATACACGTGTATAATATGTTTGTGTGAACATTTCAAATGTTATATTTGTTTTAAAAATTATTGCATAAAGTTCCTATGTTGCTATACCTCACTCTTGAAAATATTACGCTCCGCTGTTTCCTTCCGTAACAAGTTACACTATATTGCAAGCCAAAAGTTGCACCTTACTACAACCTGTCTGCAATCTTTATGATCATCTTACCTTCAGAAAAGTGCATAAGCATAATACTAAAACAAATACCACAATATGTGTTTGCAAAACAAAAAAGGTTGCAGCTGAAATACAGGTTTTTTCTCTTTTTAATCTTGGCAGTTTTGAAAATATACTTACAAGTGTAGATTGCATTGCATGTCGAAAAAAGTTTTATGCTCACATTCTCATGTAAAAATGCGCCTTACGTAAGTTTCATTCATTTTGCTAAAATATGAGTTGCAGCACGCAACCACTGCCTCGCATGCAATCAAATATGGAAAAAAAATTAAATGTCTCAAAATCCTGAATGTCATTGACTTGAAGGATGATGATCGAATATTTGAGAACAATTGTGTGAATCAACTGTTTGCTGAAATGCCACCAAACTTTGAAGAGCAGCACCTGTCTCTATAAAATAGGAAAGATATGCTTCACCAAACCAACAACCAAACAGAACAGGATGAATGAACCGGAATGAAACAGTAAGTTTCCGTAGAAAGCCTTCCGAGTTTCTAAATTTGGCTGTTGGAAATACTCTGATGTTTCTAGAATCGGGAAGGATGCTGTGCTGAAGGCTGCAATCCTGGTTTGGAAGGCTTGACTCGTGTTCCTCTAATGGTTTTAAGGAGAAAAGTTTGTGTTTCTCTTTATTGCCATCCACGTTGTTTGCACTCCCTTTTCCCACTTTGGCTGGTTGGTTACTACTCGTTGTGCCGTGTGTTTGGGTTATGAGTGAATTTCTACTTCAGCCCACGACGGTATACTTTTAGGGGAAAAGATGCATCATTGCGTTGATAGTAACCATCCCCATACACAAAAACTTTAATAAGCTTTCCGAGAAAGCAAGTGTAGAGCAAAAGATGGAAATCTAGCGAAGAATACAGTTCTCCTCCAGCATCAACCTTCAGCATCTCTTTCTCCAGCTGCTGCTGCTCAGTATGTGTATGTCGGCGCTACCGAAAAAATAATGATGCCACGCATTCCAGATGAGGAGCATTTTCTCCAGCACAGAATCTACTATCCTACCCATAATCAGTATCCTTTCACATCCATCCTTCTTCCTGTATCAGTTTCTGTCCTCTGTCCTGAATAACCACTGGTGATATTGCAGAAACTAAGGATTCGTAACACACAGCCTCTCCAGTCTTGTCGCTTACTTGAACCTAGCATTCAAGACACGAAAGCTACTCCTTTTTCTCTGTCCAGTGCATTTTCACCGCATAGATAAAGAAAGGCTGAAGCTGAATTTCACTCATCCCAATCTTTTAGGTTTGCAGAACCCCCTTATAAATATATTGTGTAGATGACTTGCAAACGTCAGAAAGAAAACGGAGAGAACGGAAAAAAGTTTTTGGTCCTCATTTGTCTTAAAAGAGAGAAAAATTAGAGCTGTGTCCTGTGGATAAATTTCTCCAGTCAAAAAGTACAAAATACGTATAGCTCACATTTTTCTTTCTCACTCGCTTCTTCTCCAGCAACTTTCATTCTTGCATTCTCTCACGTGGCGGATTAAGGTTATATGTGACTGGCTCTCCATGTTTACAAAAGGTATTGACTTTGATTCTGTGTGGAATCAGAGGACCACAATTTATTTTCATAAAACGTCAACTCAATTGACCCTTGCTTGACTTGAGCACACAACTAATGGCCCACCAGCACGGAACATTGTAGTTGTTTCGTTCTAATGAGGAACTAAATTGGAGAAGAAGGAGGTTGAAATTAGAGTGTTCGTTCTGTACAAGGTGAAATCTTTGGTTGTACATTATGTGAAAGTGCTCTACTGTGCCCTGCTAATTTCTCCCGGGGGCATTGTCACCAAAGACTGAAAAGAATTCTTACTTTTCCAACGAAGAACCTTGAATACTGCCTCTGGTTACAAGAAAGAAGGCGATTTAATAAAGGTAATTTGATACTTTTATGTACATCTTCATGTCTTGAGCAGACTCATTACCATCGTGGTGCTAATCCAATGGCAATTTTAGGAAAGAGATTTATTTCTTTGCTGCTCAAAAACGTGTGAATTTAATTAGCCAACTATTTTTTAATTCGTATTCTATTCTATTACACCATGCCAGCCTGTAAACTGTAAAGGAATTATATAACGTGCATATAAATAAAAGCATCCAATTATTGCATTTATGCAATAGCATCCCATTTTGAAGCTTAAATTTATGAGGTATTGCACAACACGCTGTAATTACATGTATGAAAATTGTGAAAAATTATGGCAAGTTCATTTCATTCTAAATTTTTCTAATTACACGGTCTGTGTCCGTCCATTGTATTGTGTGGTGCATTATATCTATGTGCATGTAAACTGGTTGAAAATCACTTCCACCAAGATTCAGAGCCACTCTTGCTTATCGTAATTGTAAGTACACAAACGTTAACTTGATTGTGGTTGCAAAAGCTTTTGTTGCTAATTTTTGTTTGCGTAGTCAATTCTTTTGCATTGGTGACAGTGCGTTATGCTATGCTATTCTAAATTGGCCTTAATGAACACACAAAGCTTTGTAAGTAGCTATACATAAAAAAAACTACAGTTTGATGCTAGTAAAAACGCTAAACACAGCAGGACATGGAAAAGATTAAAGTTTAGCAGAAAATGGTGTATATGCAAAGAAACAGCGTTACTGCTACATAATAAGAATGGGGAGGCAATAATTGCTGAACAAAGGGACACGGATCGCTGATGAGGTTAATGGAAAGCATTTTTCTGTGTTTCTTATTTTTGACGGAAACACTCCTTGAGCTGCAAACTGCATAAGTCCAACTTCTCTTAGCTAGGGCACAACCGAAGCCCAAAATGTTAAAGGAAAGACGAAAAAGGGGTTCTAAACATAATATAGCCGGGTGGATGTGTATAGATGGATAGACTTGCATATGTGAATATAAAGTTAAAGGGATGCATGACAAAAATCCTTTTAAAAGCAGGACTACTCCCGTGAAGCCTTGAAGGATCCTCACTCCACTGCCAACACAACGTGATGCCAGTGACTGGCTATTCATCTACTAGGGATACGCACACACACGAGCATCAACTCCATTGTTACTTCTCTTTCTTCACGGTTTACATTGTTAGTTCCACTGCGTTGCATGAGTGGGGAGGTTTAGTTTGACGAGAGGACTCAGATTTTTATCCCTCAACACTAAATAAATGCATGTATTATCATTGGAAAACTGTAGACGCATACAAAAGGATGACTCTCCGCGTACCCTAATGCATCTCTGTGGTTTTGCTACCAAAAAAGGATTTACACTTTAAAAGATACTATCCATTATGCATCCTGCAGGGGCTCTTCACTATGAGATGAAACGACACATATTTCAGGGGTATATATCAAGTACAACTTGTATTCACAACTTAAGTAAGTAACTTTATCATCACGATCTTCTGATCGTCACATCACATCATTTGCAAAAGTCCCCTCTTCCTTATAGTGAAGCTCATAGTTAGTGAGTCAGTAGTAGTAAATAATATTATTCCATCTTATCCTCATCAATGCACTCTGCTACTACTGCAATCAAATCAAGAACCTTTTACGGGATGGACTTCCACAAGAATGAGTGAGTGACAGAGCATAAAAAGTAGCAGAGCAAGATTTCAATATAAAGCTGATGGTAACGTTAAAAAGCAACGAGCAAATTACAAAGAACGGTACGAACACAAATATTATGAAGGTGTATAATATTCGTGTGCATTATATTCGTATATATGCATTACTTACAGGTTTATATATCTGATTCAGTTTCGTATATACATGCATACATACATACATAATATGCATTGGTATTTGTTGGTTCTGGTTGCACAGATTTTCCCTTTATATAACATGAGCGAGTAATTTGTGTTTCACGTCAACATTTTACCAATTCACAACATCAAACATGAAATGCATATACATGTATGTGTTTTTCTCCGCTGCATACTACTGAAACAGGCAGGTTTTGAGACTATAGTTAAGGCATGAGAAGAAATTTGCTGCCAGAGTGTAACAGTTTTGTATTGTGGTGAGGAGATACATATAGTCAACTCAGAATCAGTTTTCTGTAAGCAACAGCCGAGGCAGCATTAACAAGAAGACTTTGTTATTTTGGTGTGGAAATGCCGTTGCTTGCGTTTCCTTTCTGATTTGTGCATATATGTACAATATTACGTGAATGAAGTAGAAGAACGTCCGTGGAGTATTGAATTTAACGTGTTGCGTTGACTAAAAGTGCAGTGTCCTTATCCCCTTTGTCATTTTCTTGCTATTAAGACTCATTATAGAATAGAGTTGAAAACGTAAGATTGAGACAAGGAGACAGAAAATCACATTGTAGGGTTCTCTCTCAATACCATTATTTGTCACAAAATATACACGTTCAATGGAGTACATTAGCTTATTATGCAAAAGCAAGTGGAGTGTTATGTTTTGATGTTGATTGTGGGAAAAAGATAATATTATGGATGAGAGGACACAAGGAAGAGGATACCAGTATCATTATTGCAAGATTTGAGAAGTAAAAGGATTTTGAAACCTAGTTTTTGGAAGCGACAATCTTTGAAGTTTAATTGTTTTGAGAAATTTGTGTCTGTACTTTAATCTTCTCTTGAGAAAGGTAAATGGCTTAATTTTATGTCAGAGAACACTATATATTTTATGTAACTTGGAACTGGCTTCACTTTATTTACCGGATTTTGTTGTAAGGATTCCATGAAAAGTCATTTGCGTCACAAGCACAAGGTTTGCATTAGCAGCTCAGAGAGTGTTGTTGATCTAGTGCAACGTGACCTCGAGTAAGCAACAACAAAGTGTGATACCATACTAGTTGTCGTGTCTATTTGTGTGATCAAATCAATGTGGATTGGAAAATTGTGAAGAAAGCCATTACTCACGACAAGATATGCAAACAGAATTTCTGGGAATACATCTAGTGAACATAATATAATACACATAGCCATTTATATTGGAAAAGGAAGCAATTTTTGTGCCTTACTTTATTGGTAAGTAGAAATATGGGAAAGGAAGAAAAGATGATGATGATTTTAATTTGATACGGTGCAAACTTAAATTATGCCGTGAAATCCAAAATGATATGTGCGTTCACATCATCTTGAACGAAAAATGCAATTTAAAAACTCATGCACCTCTTGTACAAAAAATAACAATAACAAAAACAGTTCATTCTCATCTCTTGGGCTAAACTCAGTCCCGTTTCTCATCTACACCTTTTTCAGAAAAATTATTGTTGTGCGATGCAGCTACATTTCTTGGATGTCACGTCAAATGGAGGCTCATGCATGTGCCCATTTTTTGTTTGCTTAATAAAGAGGTTTTACAAATAAATGGAGTCATTCCAATGAATATTTTCTTGAAATGCAGATGTTTGCTAAGAGCAGACATGAATGTTTAAAAAAGCTACATGTAGTATGCAACCTAACTGACGTTTTTAGTGCAGTATGCCATTATTCATCATTTATCATCGGAGAGGAAAGAGCTAGTATAAAAAACTAAAAGCCCTCATTTTAAAAAGTTATTTTTCATGTAAACAAACATCTTATTATTATGTTTTTTTTACTGTTATTGAAATAACATGGGATGGGGAACGAACAAGTGTAATAATAATAGCACCAATGTTGCACGGTATGATTAGTTCTGTTTTCTGCATTCTCTTCCCGTTTGATGATGATGATAAGGCAGATGAGAATGAGAAGATTTTGAAAAATATTATGATTGAGTGCAACATAATTATAGTCTACTCAAATCGAAACATCTTTTGCTGTACTTAATGGGAAGTGTAGGCATAACTTAAAATTCTAGATTTTAGCCCACGTCTTACCCTAGCGGATATAGAGGAGAGAAATGGTTTTGATGCTTGTGACACCTTTGCAACATCTTAGTTTAAAACGACAGTACGAAGCTTAGGGGTATGACGTGCAGAACTAGATCTGCTTTTGTCTGGCTGGACCGTTTTTACAGTTTCGTTAGTCATTGTCATTATCATGAGCAGACTGCGTCATTGTAGTAATGACTGTCACCTGAATAGTGTACTAAACTTATCCACTTGTACGTGCGCAGTTTTACATACTTTCAAGTCATTCAAACCTATCCGGACACCAGAATTAGCAGCTCGTGCTCACAGAGACTTGAATTGAATATATTTTATACGGCACGTGGAGTGATGTATATTTATTGTAGACAAAGGATTTGCTAAAACAGACTGAAACCGAGCTTGGAAAAGTTATGATGTCTTAATTATCTTTCAGCTTTGTGATGTTTCACATAAATACATTCATTCATTTTACGTATACTGCATGGTGGTTTAAAAGGCATAAGAGGAAGTCGCAAAAATTGTAATTTGAATCTGGACAATGAGGAAAACTTCAAAAATAGCACTGGGTTCAGTTTAAAGACCAAACCCGTTGAAGAGAAGAGAATTTGAATTAACATGACGATGTACATTTTGATACGTCAAACATGACATGCACATGGCACATATAATCTTTTAGCACATTAAAAGTAATACTGCTCCGTCAACGCAACGTCAGTAGAGCATTGCCTGATTTTACCATGCATGCTTTGACTCGACGCAAAACCACATTTCCATTTTCTCCATAAAGCAATTTTGGTGACGACTTTGTGACCATGATGATAGGATGTCATGCTATGAATAACAAAGCGTAAACTCCATGTCTGTGGACATAAAGGACATTTTTTTATCTCTAGAGAACATCTCTCCAAATAATATAATTGACCAGAGGAATGTACAACACAGAGGAGCTTCTCAGTCCATGCCCGTTTTATCATAATATGACTGCGACTTATTACGTAGGATAAACGAGGAGACCCAATTTGAGTCACATCAAAACAGCCACAAAACAAGCAGGCTCATATTCGTATTACGTAGTCGTTGACCTCTCCATATAAGAAGTGCATACATGCATATCAGCTAAATATTGACATAATTTTTTTCCCTGAGTTGGCACTTGTAGTTCGTTTTTTTTGCGACGATGAATGCACATACCAGCTCATAACGTACATGGTAAATATTGACAGTAGTCATTCTTGTTCGCCCATATAGGCATCCGTATATTAAATGGTTCCGTTTGATTTACAAAAAGAGACAGTGAATCATCACATCCCTATCATCACCATCAACAACTCAACACACAATCATCATCATGTTTTTTTTTCATTTGCCTGTTTTGTAGCTGTCGCTTCCTACACCGCTGTAATCAGCCAACCATCCACGTAATTTCCATAAGATAAAAAGTAGGCTAAAAACATTCCTCTTCCAAATAAATATACACTTGTTTTTTGTATGTACTCCGCATTACTTTTTGACACAAACAGAGACAACTTTGTTTACAGTAGTCAATTTGGTGGTGCTCCCAAATTTCTACTTTAACTCCACTTTTGGACTTAAACTTGCATAACATTTTACTATAACTAACTAGACTAACCACAAGGTAGCTTATAAACATATTGTTAAACCATAAATAAAAACACCATTGATTGATCCAACACCAAGTTCATATATAATATCATGGGGTGATGTGATGATGAGAATGAACTTTGTTTGCATAACCTATATCACATTCCTCAACATGAATAATGGCAATAAATATTTACATTTCTTCTCACTCTCTCTCTCACTGTGTAAAAATCCCCACAGCTTCAACGCGATAGCTAGCATATTCTTTAGAAAAGTCGTCTCAGCGTCGCTTGCTTGTTTTACTGAAAAAGATTTTCCTAATAGTTTCGGCAGCTTATCATAATTAATTGGATGTTTAAGCAAACAAGGATGAAAGTAAAAAGGCGATAAATCCAGATGCTTCTCCTCCTCAAACAAGAGAGAAGGGAAAGTGGTATTTTCAAAACAAAACGAAAAGAGATTAAAATAGTCGCATAACACACAACACAGCCTTGTTTTTTTGTGAACAGTATTGTTTTTAAAAACGGAAAGTGAGATAAAGGTGCACATGTACACATAAAAAGTATGATATCATATCATACCGTATTCATTACTGTAATCATATCGCATTACACGAGCATAATCCACAAAAACCAGAGAGACAAGTGTAGAGACCATGGCATTGGTCATTAATAATGCTGCATTTGCATTATGCTCTCGTACACAGTGTTTTATTTCGTTCAGATATTCCATTGACCTCGTCAACTCGAAAAAAGTGCCTTGGTTCGTTCGTGTTGGAATGTAACGTTGAATTGGTGCACATGAGTACTCAATTTATGTCTGCATAACATGTTTACTATATTATCATTTATTTTTTTTACTGCAAATCGTCATCCGCATTTAATAAGCACATCCTTCGTATTTTAAAAGGCTTAAACATACTACTCAGTTCACCAAAGCCTTAGCGTTTCCGGATGATTGTAGCGTAGCAAAAATGGCTATGTTTTTAGGCATGTGCTAAAAATAGGAAGGTAGAAAGACAAAAGACTACATAATATTCTGTGGCTGTGCCGCTTTTGCTCAATTGTAAAATAGATACATTGTAACTATGTAGGTTTGAGTAGCGAGTAGTCAATAATTCATGTGTTTTTGTGAGTTTGACATTGAAAATCTATATGGAAGCTAGCGTTGTGCCAGGCTAGCTAGAAAAATGGATGAGGCAAAAACGAAGAAAGGAACCAACAAAAATAATACGTTTTTGAATATTGACTAGGGCTAACCTTTACTTCCTTTCCATTATCCAGCCTGATATAAGTAATCTGTTTGTGTTGGGCAAAGTCAAACTTTCAAGGTGAAACTAATAAAGGAGGTGGAGTGGAAGACATTGACTCTTTCTTCAGACAAAGATTGAGATGGAGAATTGAAATTATTCCCATCCCAAACCCGCATTAGAATTTGTTAAATATTAAGTTTGAAGTTGGTTTGGAGTTTGGACTCTGAAATTATCTGTACTTTTATTTGGCAGAGTTCTGGATTTGATAACCTTAGCTTAATTATGAGTGTGCATAATATTCAGAGTGCATGTCTCGTCTCACACGTGGCGATGGGATGGAGTTATTCTTGTAATAATGCTCGTGTCTGGATTTTTACAAATCAATTAAAGGACTTCATGCCATTACACGCTAATATAGTCGATATCTTTCTTTATTATGTAAGTCTTGCTCAATGCAAAGTATCTGGCATTAATCAGTACTCACTTGTTAGTATCAAACTGTGGTTAAGTTGCGTAAGTAATTTTCATGACTGACAATAGACAAGTTTGGTACTATTATCGTCTTTAACCATACCATGTATGCATGCTTCATTTATTATTCATCTGAACCATAATAGAGAATATGTAATAAATTCATCATAAACCTGTCATCCTTATCTTGTCACAAAAATACGTATACGACGTGGGTAGTTATAATACCTTGTGTTTACCTTTATAAGATATGTTTTATGTTCATTCCTTGTCTTAATCTAAACGAAATTTTATACGAATCGGGCAATAAAATGACTGGTATTTCGTAGTAGTAATTTTAACCAACACCAACGCATAAATAAGAATATATTGAACTCAAGAATCTTCAGTATAGATTTGTAATTCAATACATCTTCATTCAGTTTCACATATAAACTATAACATTGCCAACAATGCATCATTCTAATCAGTCAATCAATATGAAATAAATTGACTTCATTCATTCTTTTCTCATCTACATTAAATGTCTAAACTATGAGATGACGTCCCACATTCAATTCGTTTCGTGTTAGCTACACTAGACGAAAAGATGAAATGAGTCGAGACGGTCACAAATAAGTGCATACGTACAATAACTTTTCTATTAGCGGGGAGGAAAAGGAGAGAAAAAAGTTGATGCACCTGACAAACAGGACAGAAAACAAGACAAGAAATGAAAAGATTTGCATTCTCGAATCAGATCCTTTTCTTTGCATACTTTTTGTTTGTAGAAAGGTGAATGGATACCTTGGGACGATACATATATATGCACATAGCAAAAAGTTTATGTTCGCATGTGAAAGCTATTTCAATAGTGGAGTTGTCATTTCATTAAAAACGAAACAAAAAACCGTATATCCTCTTACGAAAATAACTTATGCAAAATAGTATAGAGCGTACAGGAAAGAGAAATGATACGATAACGAAGCTATCGCTCTTCAACCGTGTAGCCAAAGCGTTTAAAAGATGTCAATATCTGGTCAATACAAAAACAGTTTTCCTATATTGCCAAATGAAAGGCTGGTAAAGAACAGAATCGAATGCAGTAGGAAATGACTTTACTTTTCGACTTTGCACGTAAGTTTACAACATGGAACAAGCAAACAACGAAAAAAGTGAAAACTTGCAGTCGTTGCAGCATCATGTGGTTGTTAATGACTCTATAAAAATAAACAAGTTGACAATTGTTGATTTGTCATCCATTTTCCTCCATTTAATCATCCCATTTGAAATACCTTATTGCACAAATTCACACCATTGATGTTGCTCCAATTTGCAAAAGTTTTTTTTTGTCTCTTTTTTTTTATCTAAAAACAACTTTTGCGTGTGGGAGAATAATAGATGCACTTTTTCTTTTGAAACTTTATCCCCTTTTCTGCTTCGATCGGTTGAGCTGAGCTGAGCTCCTTTTTGTCACAAGAGAGAATAAGATGCAATCATGCAATTTGATAGATTACATACTTACTTGCCAAAAAAGCGTATTAAGGAGTTAGTTTGTGAGAGAGATTTTAGAGACAAAGCAGTAAAAACTTTCATTTTCTTTCAGTCGTCATTCTTCTTCATCATCTTTAGTCAGTTGGAGATATTTTTGTAGTTTAAAAAGATTTCAAAGATTAATTGCAGTTTGTGTTTCACTTCTGAAAAGAAAAGGGATTTGCAGATACTAAAGGAAGGAGGTGTCAACTCACTTAATCTTCTGCATGTTATCTGACATGGCTTAGGATGGGTGACAGCAAGAAAGGAATCATGAAGTTGTAGAAAATGGGTTTTCTAAAGTTGGTCATACATATGTGGCAGAGTACAAGCATAGTTTGAGGATTTAATAAAACCCATTTTGAATAGATCAGCAAGACACCTTCACAAATTCTCTTTTCCCAAAAGCCTACTTTCTGTCTTGAGGATTTATTCTCCGTGGGAATGGGACTTGCCATTTTGCTTCCGAAGAAATATGCCATTTCGGCCGTTCTTCGGCTTTTGAATGCACAACAAAAACGCAATATCGGATTGAAAGTCCCTGCTGCTTCGGAAAGCACTAAGGTGTGAGGTACATACACATTAAATGTCAAATGCTAATGTAGACTGTTGAGTTTGGGGAATGCTGATTCCAAATTTTGACATGGTGATTTATTCTCACTCTGGCTAAATTTTAAAAAAAAAAATGTTTGAAGAAATTTGCAGTAAAAAATATAAATAAAATGGGAACGTCTTCATTGCTCATCCTTATCCTCACCGTTTTACAGAAGTGAAAGGAAAAAATTTACTTTATCATCAAACACTCAGCTTCTTTCTTCAGAGCAAGTGAGAACAAGAATTCCTACAAGTACAGCCCCTCCTTACTATAAGCATTTTTATCTGCACTACCAGCTCCGAACTTCAATATGCAAAAATTAAAGAGATGCCGAAACCAAACCAGCACAAGTGCTTCTATTCACTAGCAAAACATACACCATTACCTACGCCTTATCGTATCGTCATGATGCATTGCGTAGAACTGAAGCGCATAATTTAATTTAAATCGACATAAACTCGACAGCAACAGCAAATGCCGTTATGAAATGAAGCAACTGCAGCAACTACTACTGCATTAGTTGCTAGATAAAAGTAACATTTTTATATGCCAACAAATTTCCCAAGAAATTGACACTAGAGTCACAGTGCTACTTAATGCTACTAAGGCAGCTACAACATTTCCTCCTCTGTTTTTTGTTTGGGAACTCAGGAAAGCAATGAGAAGAAGATTATATATAATTTGCAATTACGGCCAACACCGCTCACACATCAATTGAAACTTGCAGCCAGCCAGCTCAAGTAATGCAGAGCCAAAGCTAATAATTTCTTTCCCGTTGAATTCAATAAAACTGAACAGTTGACGAGCAAACGGCCCTTCATCAAATTAAAAATGTACCGTACCGTGCCATACCCTTATACCTATACGATCTGACTACATTTTTGCATAAGTATACACAGCGCGTTTCAATCAAATCGTTCATCATATCATTAACTAACATAATGGAGAGAAGAATAGTGCCATCATCAAGTAGTAGCCTCGCCTAATTACTCCTTGTCGCCTTGCAATTCTACATTCTCATTGCTCATTCATGCATGTGTCCCTTTTAACTCCCTTTCTAGAGATTTACTTGTCGTAGCTCATGTGAATAATTTTGGCGAATTAAAAACGACAAAGGCAGTTTCGGTTCACACTTAATATAACACCATCATAGGTTCATTCCAATTTAGCACATATTCCTCAAAAATTCTGAGCAATCCTCTTGGCTTCCTTGTTTTATTCTTGGTCAAAAATATTTCAAAGAATGTAGTGTATGGGCCTTATGCGATTTCGAGAAGTGAAGATTTTAGTGCTATGTACATACACCTGAACCTAACATATATTCTAATTTCCTTATTAACTTCTTCCTTCAAATATATATATAGCCACGACATTTTCAACAAATGGCTCTCCTACCAACTTCAACAGCTACACAGCTCAATTTGGCAGCGAAGAGAAATCGTTTTTTTAGTGTGCAGTGTGCATGATTTGTTTCAGGGTTTTGCTTGCCGTGTCTTGTATGAAGATAAGATGTGATGAGCATTAATGTACGTGTGGTTTTGTGTGGCTCTTCAAAAAACGAATTAGTTTTTCCTCAGCGTCCCAACCACATATCACATCACATCCCAATCATCATATACTTATATACGCCATGGCAAGTGGTGATGATGGTGGTGGTATGGCAATTGGAAATGGTAAATGCGATTCAATGTTTGGCTTTGATAATATGATGGACACATTGGTCGCGCATTGCAGAACCAATGCTTGCAGCAATCAGCAGAAGCCTAAGGCTCATTGCAATTTCACGAGAAGCCATAGCTATCCCTATTTCATGGTGCATTTAAAATTCATCACAATATTATTATTATTATCAACGAAAGGAATTTTTGCAAGTCAAGAACGCTCGTGTGTGCGCAAATAACATTGCATTGCTTGGAGTACATGCATGCATTACATGTTTGTAGTAATAAATTCTGCAGAATAATCTTACTTCTTCAAAGTCGCTACATTGTGCTTGACGTCGAGGAGAGTTCACTAAAATAACCTGCTGCGTTACCTAAGTCAACAGATGATAGAATGCATAATATATTTTTAGAAGGATAGGATGCAAAAACGTTTGGTTTGGTCAAGATTGTACAAAGGTGCATTGTTTGGTTTGATGTGAAGTATGCATGTAGGGGAAAAAATCACAACCTTTTTCCCTTTCTTGCACTTCATTATGTATGCAAATGTAAAACATTGAGAATTAAAAATGGGAAGTAAGTAATAGACACAAAGTACATGTAAATCCAAGCCAAATTTTGGTTTATACTGCGATTACAGCCGTCGTTAAGTGGGTGCATGGTGCATAATTAATTAAGTGCATATTCTATTTTTATGCAATGCACTTGATTACATTTTATGATTACAAAAACTAATAACAATATCAGTTAAATCAGGTGTAGTCTATATTACTGATGTATAAGGGTGCGGATAAATTTAAAGCCGTGCAGTTTCTCCTTTAAAGCATCCCCTACTAAACAATGAAAATTGAGTATGAAAAGAAAATAATTTTACACTAATACCAACCAATCCCCTCCTTATTTAATTGAAGTTCATCTAATCCTAGGCGAGATTGCAACGTGGGGATTGTTGCCAGTACAAAATCAATCAAGAGATTACAACGCTGATTTTCAAAACAACTTTTGATCAGTGGACGATCGCCAATTGAATTTTTTATTGTGTTCCTTTGTTCATTGATAAAATGGGTTTTTGGACTAGGAAGTTTAGTTTGTACAACTCTACAACATGCATTCATTGCATTGCTGCACTACATTTTTAATTGAAAAAATATGCTGTATCACATCAACTCAAATCAAATCATCACGAGAATGAGACTATAGGGGCGACGAGTGTCGACTTTTTTTTCGAAAGTAATCACATCATCACCATTTCCTTTTTGTGGTTTTATTGGCATTTATCAAGTTGACTAGACCAGCAACAAAAACAAAAATGTGGCGGATTTTTATTGCATGAACTAAACTCGCCTGCAAAAACTCTTAGCTTAAGCTAGAATCTGAATCTGACCTAAACTAATCTTTTAGAGGTAAACCCATCTCAATTATGATCACGTACGTGTGTTTGTACTCATATTCAATTCTCTCACTCAACTTGCAGTTTGCCACGCACACCTACCTCATATGTCAAAGTGTCACATAAATTATGGCATTTTAGTACCACCACAACAATAGATTTTAAGGGTTTACACCATCGCATTTCATTTTCAGTCATTGTCACTTTTCACATATGAATTGAAATGGAATGCGGAGGAAAGCCCAGCAATCATGATCATCAACCAAAATGCAATTAAATTCACCTTTCAATTTTTGCAACCCCGAGTCCACTGGTCTGGTACAACTTTTATGGGATTAAACATTAACACAGAGTGACATCCAATAATAGCAGGTTTTAGTGCTTGTACGTACTTAAGTAGTAATGGCACATTCCTAAGCAGCAATGATGATAATGTTCACCATTATTAAGTTGGCTTTGGTCAGCAGCAACATTCATTTTAAGCAATGACCTAACAGTATCTGTGACAGTTGAAACCAGTGATTATTTCAGTAATTCAGGAGTTGACAGGCGAGTTTTTTTTATTGGTAATATGGCCCTTTCACCACTACCACATCCAAAAGCAACCACAGCATGTGATAAGTCCTCATCATCATCATCATCATTACGTTCTGCACAACTCCATCATTATGCACATTTTCTAATGCACTTTAAAAGCAATAAATATAGTGGTATTTAAATAGAGAAGAGTGATGCAGATTTGTATTGTATTTTATGCGGTTTACAAAAAAGAAACTTGAATCGGCTGTGCTGCCACACTGTCTCTGTGTCTACAACTGATGCAAAAACCATTTTATCCTTTTCTGCAACAATCCAAACTCGAATCCTCATTTTAAACAACCACTTACGTAGGAACCTATGCATGCGCTCACATCAACGTCATCATAACATCATCATGTTCAGTTAAACCATTTGAAACAATGCAGCGTTACGACTTGAATCAACTTGGTGAATGTTTAAAAAGTAGCATGTTATGCGAAAAACCACAGCCAATACCTACACCACCAACTATGCCACACGAAAGAAAAAGAAGTCTTACCTTATCTCGTTGAGATTCTTCTGGCTTGTTGACTTGATTACAGAAATTGAAAAAAAGGTTTTATAGTCTTTGGCTCGTCTCTGTGTTAACTATTAAGTATTTGTATCCCCTTTCGAAAACAAAACACAGCTGATGACACGCAAAAACGTGTTCTCTGACGTTAAAGTGGTATTTAGCATCTTCTTCATTTTTAGCAAAGCGTGAAGATGAGCAAGAGGGATTGTTCCATAAGAAATGTTTTTATGTATTATTATGCAGTCAGTATTCTTCAGTACACAATATCGTGTGTGTTAAAAGGCTACATAATAAAAATTACTACTTTTTATAAACAAAATGATTTTTTTTAAACAGCTAGAAAAAGAAGCGGCAGGTGAGCATCAGCAAGGCTCAATTAACATAGCGCATAGCAACTAGTAGTACGGTGGTACATTATATCGAGACTTGAATTAAGTTTAGCTTTACCCCCAGCAAACCTCCATTTACATATTGATGATGATCATGATGATATGACAAGGGGGTTTTGCACATCTTTGTTTTGCACCAAGACCAGCGAGGAGCATCACAAATCACAACAATAGGTAGCAGGTGCAATGGAGCAGCATGATATCAACAAGATTACATGCATATATTATTATTGTTGTTGTTGTTCGCGAATCAAATTCGCATTGGCTGCTTTTGATTCTCTCTGACGAGTCTAACATCTCAAATATACTCGTCATCATCATCTTTGATTCTTACTTCCATGACTTGTGTCTTGTCATAAAAGATGTAGATGTATTGTTGTTTTATACAAGGACTCTTTGCTGAAAATCTAATGTACTTCTTGCCGGTCACAAAATGAAAAAAGAATCCGAATGCATCCAAAACAGTTTGGAGCAGAACAGCTAGTCTCATTACGAATTCCAGTTTCATCATACGGACACAAAAATAATGTATAGGGATAAATGTGTACTACGTACGAAACGTCCTTTTCAACTTTCAACGAAAGAAAGGTGAACAGGCAACTCGATGGATTGGATTGGAGATTTGACTTGGAAACAGCAACAAAAAGTAAAGCTGTGTTTTGTCTGTGCCAAATCTCTTGAGAGAAACTTAGAGTAGCAGCATGGCATTGTTCGGAAAGAATTCTAAAGAGCGACGGAGAAATCGAGTTTTTCATACCAGATTTGCTTTCTTGGAATGATTACAAAGAATATAAATAAGATGAGCACGTTGCTGCATAACACAAAAACTTTTTGGTGGTATGACATGGCATTTTTTACGTTAGGGTTGATACGTGTGCGGATTTTTTGACCTTTGAGAATGTTGCCAAGGCAGAGAACATGAAGATGATTCCAGCTTATAGTATTTATTATTTACTTTATTTAATTCGTACAAGAGGAACGCCTTTATAAGGCAAATACTCCTCAGAAATTTTTACAGTCAGAAAAAAAACATTAGTCAGATAGATAAGTGTCATTAAAGAATGCAACATGGTCAATACAAGATAGACTGCAAACATTTTGATCAGGGATTGGTAATTCAGAGATTTGAAGATCAAGAAAGTGTTTTAGAGATAGTTTTGAGAATTTTTTCATATTACAGTTTTTGTATTCTGCAGGTAAGCTTATCCAAGCTTTACTCGCAATATATTTATAGGAAGACTTACTAATATCAGTATCCGTTGGGTTTACATATTTTTTGTTTCGTGTTACACGGTAAGTTGGGTTATCAGTAGTAAGATAGTTATTAAATATGGTTGGACAGTTTCCTTCCATGATTTTGAAAGCAATTTTTACACAGTCATACAAATGTTTAAATTTACAATTTAGCCACTTCAGATCATTACACATTTCATTTGATATGCTATCATATTTACCTTTATTTAGAACAAATCTTGCAGCACGACGATAGAGGTTGTTAATTCTTTTAATGTGAGTTTTGTTACCGTTGAACCATACAGCAGCACCATAATTAAGTATAGGTAATACACATGCTTTGATTAACATATCACGCTTTTTTTCGTTAAGACATTTTCTTAAGCTATACAAGGAGGAAAGGCAATACATGAACTTCTTAACAGTATTATTATAGTGTTGGTCCCAGCTGAGTTCATTGTCAATGGTTAGACCTAAGATTTTAAGCTTGTCACTAGACGGATACATTCATTTCCAATCTTTAAAGTTACGGAATTACATACATCGTCTTAATGAGTATTTACAGCTTATCATGTATTCAGTTTTACTTATATTTAGTTCTAGCTTATTATCAATCAACCATTTGTTCAAATGTTCCAAATCTTTATTTATGTTGGCTACGCACTCTTCAAGATCTGATAGCTTGCATTTTGCTAGCAGTGACGTATCATCAGCAAACATTACGGTTTTACAGTATTTAAAATATGTCAGGCAGATCATTTATCATTAGACAAAATAACAAGTTTGAGATCGATGAACCTTGCGGTACGCCACATTTTGTACTCTTAGTATCGGATATTTCACCATTTAGTGATACAAACTGTGACCTATCAGTAAGTAGCGATTCAATGAGCTCAGTGTCAATATTGTATTTTTTGAGCTTTTGGAATAGAATAGGCCTATCAACCTTGTCGAAAGCCTTACGGAAATCTAATGCAATGACAATACAAATCTCATTGTCCTTCAAAGCATTACTAATAAAGTCATGAATATATATTAGTGCATGCGTTGTTGAGTGGTTTTTCCTAAAACCGAATTGCTTGTCTGACATTATTTTATGTGTGGAAATGTATTCATTCATTTGAATAATTAGACATTTTTCAAGTAATTTTAGTTGAACTGGCTGAATTGAAATAGGTCTCAGGTCATTTGGAGACAAAGGTGAAGGAATTTTTGCAATAGGTACGACTTTAGCACATTTTAAATCCTTGGGTATTTGCTTGTTTAAAATTAAAGAATTGAAACATTGTAACAAATTATGCATGAAGTTTGACGAGTGCATACACTTATCAAACATTTGAGGAGATACCGCCATAGTGTCTTCAGTAGACGAAGATTTCTTTTTTGTTAGCTTCCAGGCATGCTGGAGCTCATGACGCGTAATTTGCCTAAAGACAAACTTTTCAGGTTCATTTGCTGGCTCAAGAGGTCTAGCAGGTAATTCTTCATGAGAATCATTGCTGCTACATGGGGAGACGATATTGACAAAGTAGTCATTGATATCGGAAGGGCTTATGTTAATTTTCCCGCTTTGGGTTTTTTTGTTATGAACCTTGTTTAGCCCTCTCCAGAACCCATGCCTGTTTATGTATTGACCAACTTCTGCAGCAGTATCAATAATGATACGTTTCTTCACCTCACTATTTATTTCATCATAAGAAGACTTATTACTTATGGACGGAAATCTCTTAAATGCTGCACTTGCAGCTTCTCGTCTTGCTATCATACATTTTGTTTCTTTTGAGACATATTTTTGGTGTTCTCTAGGATAAAAGATTTGCATTTGACAGGTGCAAGAGAATTGAAAGTTGCATTAATATTGCTTGTTAGAATACGAACATACTCATCCGGAGTTAGGTTGTCTGGTAAGGTTG
>LJIJ01002035.1:0-32210 GCA_001718145.1 Orchesella cincta
ACCTACCTACCAACCCCGAGACCAGTCCACGTTCTACGTAAAATACTCGGCAGAGAACGACTCCCTAGACAACTACTACGCGGCTCAGCCCACACTTCCACTCGAGCAGCCAATATCCTCGATCCCAGGAGAGCCCAGGACCGCCTAACGGGAATCGCCTGCCAATCAGAGCGACAACACTCAACCCAACAAACCAAACAAACGTCCAGTCCAGCTCAATGATCGATCTAACCTAATCCCCTCACAACACACAACGTACCGCACCTGATCCGCCCAGACAGAACGAATTCGCCCCACCCAACGTGAACAACAAGCGATTGTGTATTCTCGTCGATCAACCCAGCAGGGAGGAGCAATATTCGCAAACTGACACGCGACAACGCCAGAACTACGCTCAACAGTCCAGCCAAACTGCAAAGCTCAAGCCTCAGGCCACCTCCAAGCACCAACAGGCCAACAAGCCCACGGCGTTGGGAGCCAGCAAACCAACAAATTCAATCCCAATCTCCGCCAACAAGTACAATACGCCCCGAATCCTACTACGTAAACGACACATCCTACCCAGATTCAACAAGGGCTAGGGCTTACTAGAAACTAGCTCCGCCTACTAGATCAACCCCCAAGGAGAAACAAGAGCAGAACCAGGTAAGCCAGGACAAAATCCACCTCCACTCTACCAATTACGTGGATTCCAACCAAACAAAACAACAAAATTGCAAAGTACGCTTCCAGAGGAGCTCAGAAACCAACTCATGCCAGATCGTATCCTGGAAACGCCGACGTCCAGGTAAACAAACAAACGCAAACCCACTGATATGTTAAAGCAGCTCTAACAAACGACTTAAGTAGGTTAAAACTACTCGGAAACTTGCTCAAAGAGCCTTGGCGACACCACCTGAGGACTTTAGCAGCCTTATCAAGCCCACTCGAACCCCCCCAGGCAGCCACCCTCGACCCTCCACCAGCTGTGTCGGATCCAATGAATTTTTGGACGAGTATCGCTATCGGAGCTGCCTCCCCCAGTCCCGCTCCCTCCGCTCCTCCTGGTAAGTGTAAGAACTCGCTCCGGCGCCAAAACGAGCGAGCCGCCAAGAGCGCTAGTTTACTGATCAACAGCAGAAGAACGACGTGCTGCTGTACAGACCAAAGGACACAGAGTATTAGTGAGGATCTGACACTTCAACCCAGATTAATAGCAGGGCCATTAAACCACACTCACCACAGAGCGAGAAGGCGTAAAATAAGCTCTAGTTTAGGAAAAGAAATAACTTATACACGTAAACTTAAGTAGTTACTCGGGGTTCATGTAAAAAAAAATTTGATGTGTGGTTAATAAAAAAACCGTAATATATCGTAAACCATGCGTATTTATTTAGCGACAAAAAGGGTCGTAAAAGAGTACAAGCACCGGGTAATAAAAAATAAAGAACTCAGAAACGAAAAATGTCAGTCAAAAAAACAATTATCCCCCGTACTATGGGTCCTCGCCGAATATAAGACTCGCGTATCTCCTCCAGCTCGCTCTTAACTTTGCCTCGACAAGCCGTCAAAAAATGACTTTTTAACGAACATGAGTCATTGGCGAGCCAATTAGGATGAGTGACTTCAGTCAGCACAAAGTACCATTGTCGACCATGTGCTCCTTTATAGGTTCTTCCCCTCAACGTCGTGGGATGAACTTCCACCGAGAGACTCGAAATGCAGGGCCTTGAAGTCGATTGTCTTCAATATATCCAGCTCGGCCCCTTTTGAGAAATTAATTTTACTATCGTAAACACTCACATTAGTTGCTCACCTAATTTGATAAAAAGTAAAATTTACCCTCCACGTCGAGACTAAGTAGTCGATTTTTGTAACGTTTAGCCGCTAGCATTATACGTGATTTAATGAGATAAAACATTGCACGTCCACGTGGTTCTTCTCCAACACGCCAACCCCGAAACTGCTCACTTTACCTTGATTGCTATTCTGCTCAAACGAGACCTGGAAAAATTGAAAATTGAAACCCAATTCAGCCATGGAAAACAAAAACACCAAACTAAAGGTTACATAAACTAACCATCACAGGATAGTGACTTGGTGCTAGGAAGGCTTAGAGACGACAGCTTCCTGAACTTGATTTAAACGATATGAAAGTGCTAGGCGCAGCCTCGATGAGTAGCCCAGCCCATGAGCGTATCGCTCTAGGTAGAGCGTTGTTTGAGCGTGTTCTCGTCCAGCGCCGCCCGCCACTCCACGAAAAAAACCCTTTGTAGTTGTTTTAAGTGATCCGTGAAACAACCTTCCTGATCACTTAGACTCGGCCCACTGCTCACTTCGCTCCCCATGGCCAGCATAAGTTGTAAGCCTGCCTCGTTTGAGATATGTCAAGAACCCTCGCTTCAGCTTCTATCTCACTCTCGGTCTGACGACGAGATATCAGGCATGGTCAGCTCGAGAACTCTGCCAACGCCGTTGAACACGATCAATATTTCGAAAGCGAAGGAATGCGTAATAAATCTTACTGGTACCTGTCTCCACTGGTACTTTGTTGTAGATGAGCCAATTTGAGCAGACTAGGTGTGAAATGACGTGCAAATAATAGATGAACCGAACAACACGACCAAGCATAAAGGCAGCAACAACGTCAACTTCCTCCCAGGAGTCGCGACCTGAACTCGCTTATTCCTCCACATTCTTATCACTTCTCCCGCATTTCTATGATAAGTAGTTTCAAACCACATGAGATAACGTGATAACTATAGTGTTTTGTCAATACTGGTACACGAACGGAGCAAATCATATGAGTAATGCCAAAATATCTCAAAATTTGAAGAAAGACCACTCACATCTTAACTCATATCATGTGTGAAGGAAGAACACCCACCTTCGCGTATGCCTATGTTTCGACACTCCACCTTACACCGACTTTGCTCATCAATACTGCATACTTCAAGGAAACATGATCATTTCACGAAGCCATTCGTGACAAAAACATTGCTTCAGCAGCGGATGTGCGTTGCAACTGATTTTTTTGTCCCATGGCTGTAAAAATCATAAAAAGACACTTTGTGCATTTACACACATCCAGCTTTCTAATCTCATTGCTCATGCACAGATTTCAAGGACAAAATTCGCTTCTTTGGCTGCTAAGGTCTGGCCACAAAATATTGGGCAGCTTCGTGCTATCAAATTATTGACGTGCTACAAATTGTTACGTGCCAAAAAGCATGGTAAGTTAAAGCAGTGGGTCTGAAACCGTCTATATTGATAGTTCAATGCAAGTCACGAAAGCGGATTTCATGAAAATTGTTCGATTTTTATCGGCAAGCATTTTTAATTGTACTCACGAGCTGGTCAGATTATAACTCGTAACCAGGGAAACTCAGCAGACCTTCTGCCTTGGAAAATGAAACATTAGCAGTAAGAAACTTTACAAAATCCCTGCTAACGAGTTTTGAGGTTTCTCACCCTTGACAATATGCATTATTTTCTGCAGCAACCCTTATACGGGAATAGATAGATAGTTACGTTTCGGCTCATACACCAGCATTACATGCTAGTCGAGATAAACACGCATCAGTAGCAACATCCAACTCGGATAAAAAACCAGCAGAAATGTCCCTCCAAGTGTATCGCGTTGGGCGAACCGCACAGCGCTCGTAACGGGTGCATCATCGGGCATCGGAAGCTCCATATGCGAGCGTTCGTCAAACATGGAATGAACGTTGTTGGCTGTGCAGGAACCAAGAGAGAATTCAGGTGAGAAAGTATACTCGAACGCAGCAATTCCCAAAACTTTCAATCACTCTTGATTGCAGGCGTTAGCGGATACGTTTGTCGAGAAGAAGTACCCAGGAGTGCTGGTCCCGTACAAATGCGACGTGTCGAAGGATGAGGAGCTCGAGAAAATGTTCGAGTGGATCGAGAACCACCACGGCGGAGTTGACGTTTGCGTGAACAACGCCGGGTTCAGCTACGACAAACCGCTTCTTGGTGAGTCGCGTGAACAAATCATAATGTTATTAAATTTATTTCACCGTAATCTTTTCTAGAGATAACCGGAGATGAGATGAGAGCCATGCTGGACGTGAACGTGTCGCGTTAACTTTGACTGCCTCGAACGCAGTTAAAAGCATGAGGAAACGGAAAGTCAACGATGGACACATTTTCAACATCAACAGGTGTGTGAATGACAATTAAAAAAACAGGCCATAATAACTTTACAATCATTCATATTCGTTTGTTAATTGCTTACCAGCATGTCCGGCCACCGGATGACCGGGTTCCTGAACTTCTACTCGGCGACCAAGTACGCCGTGACAGCCCTAACTGAAGGGTTCAGGCGGGAGCTCGTTGAAAATTCAAAAATACGCGTCACAGTAAGTCATATCGGAAATGTTGTTCAAAAAAATCAGAACGAAAGAACGGTGAAATTGAAATTGGTGATTAAACCACCTAGTCCATAAGCCCTGGGCTAGTTGAAACGGAGTTCCTCTCCCGGACTTTCAATGACGGTCAGAAGGCGAAGGACATTTACTCAACCGTTGACGTGCTCACGCCAAACGACATCGCCGACATGTGCTTTCGTGCTCTCTGCACCTCCCAACGTGCAGGTACACTATTACGACACATCTTTCCTTTTAGGCCAATAACAATAACGTAACGTGACGTGTTTTATTCTTAGGTTCACGACGTGCTCATCCGACCCGTTGGACAGAAAAGTTGAGCAAACTATTATTGCAATTGCGAATAAAATAAATAAACTTAACTTTTTATAGCGTGAACCATTCATTTCTGATATTCACATAACGAGTCCATGGCAACTCAACGTGCGTGATGATCTTTAATTTAATTAATGTTAAACGCTAATTTCATTTGTATTCAGTCTTGCATAAGTTGTCCATGCCTAAACCTGAAACCATAAAGTTATACGTACGTCAAATCATCTTCACGTGTGCGTTGCCTAAACCTACTAAACATACATCCAATACTAAAACCATCTCCATGTTATAACAACCTTATCTGGATAAAAACCGAGATAAAATCACACGAGTTAACTCCCCAGTCCAAACAACTGGTAATCTGATGTGGATCGAAAGATAAACTCAATCGGGGTTCAAAACGTAGGGAAAATGTCCCTCCCAAGCATATTCGGGGAAACGCACAAAGCTTACTGCTGCGGAAATGAGGCTGGAATGAACGTCGTTGGCAGCGCTAGTAATTAGGGTCATTTATCATGTCAACGATAATTGCAATAAACGAATAAAGCTCAATTGGGGCATCGAGAGATTTTGAATAAAAATGCATTTGCGTAAAAACGCTACGCGACTATGAAAATGTGCAAGAATTCCTATCGTCTTGTACAACGTTTGGAAATGAAACAAGATTCCAATTGGCTTGTGTATCATTTAGATAACCCACGCTGAATTAGGAGTACTGTTGCGTTGCTCTAAACAATGCACAGGAGTGAAATCGCAACTTGAAACAGATGAAGGATTCGGAATGAAATGAATAAGACAGTACATGAATTTCTGGGGCTACGTGGGATTTCGAAAACTAAACTTCTCCGAAATCATAAACTGCATTTAAATCTGTGAGAATTATTCCGCCAAGGTTAGTTCATGAATGACAAGTTGGAATATATTGGAAGAAACATGTGTGAGTTCTAATCCGTGTCTCTGCACTAGGAGTCTCAAAACTTGACACGTGATGGGGAAGTGCAGCAGTACATCTGGTCACAGATTTCAAGGTCATGCCGGATTAACACGATGCACACATGATATCCAAACCTTTTCCTCGAGCAAGTAGTGTTAGAAAATCGGAGTGATATGTCCAAGGTTTGTTAAAAAATGTCCCTCCCGAGCATCTCCCGTTGGTCGAACCGAACTGCGTTAGTGATAGGAGCTTCAGCGGGCATTGGAGCGGCAATTAGCGAGGCGTTAGTTAAACACGGCATCAAGGTTGTTGGTTGTGCTCGCAATGAGCACAAGATCGAGGTAAAAAGCTTTACGACCAATTTTTTCAACTCGGCTAGCTCAAAGTGTTTCTCACGTAATTCAATTCACTCCCAAAAGTCCCTGTCAGTCAGTTTGAAGGAGAAGAATTATCCTGAAAGTTTATCCCGTACAAGTGACGTCTCTAGGATGAGGAGTCTCGAGAAAAATGGTCGTAAAGGCTTTTTTACCTCATCTTGCTGCCCATTGCTAGCACATACCAACAACGTTGATGCCGTGTTTAACTAACGCCTCACTAATTGCCGCTCCAATGCCCGCTGAAGCTCCTATCACTAACGCAGTTCGGTTCGACCAACGGGAGATGCTCGGGAGGGACATTTTTAACAAACCTTGGACATATCACTCCGATTTTCTAACACTACTTGCTGAAAGAGTTTGGATATCATGTGGCATCGTGTTAATCCGGCATGACCTTGAAATCTGTGGACAGATGTACTGCTGCACTTCCCCATCACGTGTCAAGTTTTGAGACTCCTAGTACAGTTTTAGACACGGATTAGAACTCACACATGTTTCTTCCAATATATTCCACCTTGTCATTCATGAAACTAACCTTGGCGGAATAATTCTCACAGATTTAAATGCAGTTTATGATTTCGGAGAAGTTTAGTTTTCGAAATCCCACGTAGCCCCAGAAATTTGTACTGTCTTATTCATTTCATTCGAATCCTTCATCTGTTTCAAGTTGCGATTTCACTCTTGTGCTTTGTTTAGAGCAACGCAACAGTACTCCTAATTCAGCGTGGGTTATCTAAATGATACACAACCAATTGGAATCTTGTTTCATTTCCAAACGTTGTACAAGACGATAGGGAATTCTTGCACATTTTCATAGTCGCGTAGCGTTTTTACGCAAATGCATTTTTATTCAAAATCTCTCGATGCCCGATTGAGCTTTATTCGTTTATTGCAATTATCGTTGACATGATAAATGACAATCCTAATTACTAGCGCTGCCAGCGACGTTCATTCCATGCTTGACGAACGCCTCATTTCCGCAGTAGTAAGCTTTGTGCGTTTACCCATATGCTTGGGAGAGACATTTTCCCTACGTTTTGAACCCCGATTGAGTTTATCTTTCGATCCACATCAGATTACCAGTTGTTTGGACTGGGGAGTTAACTCGTGTGATTTTATCTCGGTTTTTATCCAGATAAGGTTGTTACAACATGGACATGATTTTAGTATTTAATGTATGTTTAGTAGGTTTAGGCAACGCACACGTGAAGATGATTTGACGACGTATAACTTTATGGTTTCACGTTTAGGCATGGGCCACTTATGCAAGATTGAATACAAAAGAATTAGCGTTTAACATTAATTAAATTAAAGATCATCACGCACGTTGATTGTCATCGACTCAGATCAGAAAATAATGGTTCACGCTATAAAAAGTAAATTTATTATTTTATTCGCATAATAGTTTGCTCAACTTTCTGTCCAACTGGTCGGATGAGCACGTCGTGAACCTAAGAATAAAACACGTCACGTTACGTTATGTTATTGCCTAAAAGTAAAGATGTGTCGTTATAGTGTACCTGCACGTTGGGAGGTGCAGAGAGCACGAAAAGCACGATGTCGGCGATGTCGTTTGGCGTGAGCACGTCAACGGTTGAGTAAATGTCCTTCGCCTTCTGACCGTCATTGAAAGTCCGGGAGAGGAACTCCGTTTCAACTAGCCCAGGGCTTATGGACTATGGTTTTAATCACCAATTTCAATTTCACCATTCTTTCGTTTTGATTTTTTTGAACAACATTTCCGATATAACTTACTGTGACGCGTATTTTTGAATTTTCAACGACGTTCGCGCCTGAACCCTTCAGTTAGGGCTGTCACGGCGTACTTGGTCGCGCAGAGTAGAAGTTCAGGAACCCGGTCATCCGGTGGCCGGACATGCTGGTAAGCAATTAACAAACGAATATGAATGATTTTAAAGTTATTGTGGCCAGCTTCCAATTGTCATTCACACACCTGTTGATGTTGAAAATGTGTCCATCGTTGACTTTCCGTTTCCTCATGCTTTTAACTGCGTTCGAGGCAGTCAAAGTTAACGCGACAACGTTCACGTCCAGCATGGCTCTCATCTCATCTCCGTTATCTCTAGAAAAGATAACGGTGAAATAAAATTTTATAACATCATGATTTGTTCACAGCGACTCACCAAGAAGCGGTTTGTCGTAGCTGAACCCGGCGTTGTTCACGCAAACGTCAACTCCGTCGTGGTGGTTCTCTATCCACGTCGAACATTTTTCTCGAGCTCATCGTCCTTTGACACGTCGCATTTGTACGGGACCAGCACTCCTGGGTACTTTTCTCGACAAACGTATCCGCTAACGCCTGCAATCAAGAGTGATTGAAAGTTTTGGGAATTGCTGCGTTCGAGTATACTTTCTCACCTGAATTCTCTCTTGGTTCCTGGCACAGCCAACAACGTTCATTCCATGTTTGACGAACGCCTCGCAAATGGAGCTTCCGATGCCCGATGATGCACCCGTTACGAGCGCTGTGCGGTTCGCCCAACGCGATACACTTGGGAGGGACATTTCTGTTGGGTTTTTATCCGAGTTGGATGTTGCTACTGATGCGTGTTTATCTCGACTAGCATGTATGCTGGTGCATGAGCCGAAACGTAACTATCTTATCTATTTCCATATAAGGGTTGCTGCAGAAATATGATGCATATTGTCAAGGGCGAGAACCTCAAAACTCGTCAGCAGGGATTTTGTAAAGTTTCTTACTGCTAATGTTTCATTTTCCAAGGCAGAAGGTCTGCTGAGTTTCCCTGGTTACGTTATAATCTGACCAGCTCGTGAGTACAACTTGGTAAAAATGTTGCAGGATAAAATCGAACAATTTTTCATGAAATCGCTTTCGTGACTTGCATTGAACTATCAATATAGACGGTTTCAGACCACATGCTTTAACTTACCATGCTTTTTGCACGTAACAATTTGTAGCACGTCAATAATTTAATAGCACGAAGCTGCCCACATATTTGTGGCACAGACCTTAGCACACAAGAGCGAATTTGTCCTTGAAATCTGTGCATAGAGCACATGAGATTAGAAGCTGATGTGTGTGTAAATGCCACAAAGTGTCTTTTATGATTTTTCACAAGACCATGGACAAAAAAAATGCCAATTGCACGCTACATCCGCTGCTGAAGCATGTTTTTTGTCACGAAATGGTTCGTGCAAATGTCATGTTTCCACCTTGAAGTATGCAGTATTGATGAGCAAAGTAGGTGTAAGGTGGACGTCGAAACATAGTGCATACGAGAAGGTGTGTTCTTCCTTCACCCCATATATGGTTAAGATGTGAGTGGCTTTCTCCCAAATCTTTTGAGATACTTCTTTGCATTACTCATATATCTTGCTCACGTTCGTGTACGCAGTATTGACAAAACACTATCGTTATCACGTTATCACATGTGGTTTAGAAACTACCCTTATCATAGAAATGCGGAGAAGTGATAATAATGTGGAGGAATAGCACGAGTTCAGGTCCGCGACCTCCTGGGAGGAAGTTGACGTTGCTGCTCCTTATCTTGGTCGTGTTGTTCGGGTTCATCTATTATTTGCACGTCATTTCACACACTAGTCTGCTCAATGGGCTCATCTACAAACCAAAGTACCAGTGGAGACCAGGTAACCAGTAACGAATTTATTCCGCATTCCTTCGCTTTCGAAATAACTCGATCGTGTTCAACTCGTTGCAGAGTTCTCGGAGCTGAATGGCCCTGATATCTCGTCGTCAGACTCGAGAGTGATAGAGAAGCTGAAGCGAGGGTTCTTGACATATCCAAACGAGCAGGCTTACAACTTATCGGAGCCATGGGAGAGCGACGTGAGCATGGGCCAGTCTCAAGTGATCAGGAAGGTGTTTCACGATCAGCTTAAAGCCAACTACAAAGGGTTTTTCGTGGAGTGCGGCGCGCTGGACGGAGAAACACGCTCAAACACGCTCTACCTAGAGCGATACGCTCACTGGGCTGGGCTACTCATCGAGGCTGACCCTAGCAACTTTCAATCGTTAAAATTCAAATTCAGGAAAGCTGTCGTCTCTAACACTTGCCTTAGCACCAAGTCATATCCTGTGATGGTTAGTTTATGTAACCTTTAGTTTGGTGTTTTTGTTTTCCAGATTTGTGTTAGCTGAATTGGGTTTCAATTTTCAATTTTTTCAGGTCTCGTTTGAGCAGAATAGCAATCAAGGTAAAGTGAGCAGTTTCGGGGTTGGCGTGTTGGAGAAGAACCACGTGGACGTGCAGTGTTTCTCATTAATCACGTATATGCTAGCGCTAAACGTTACAAAAATCGACTACTTCAGTCTCGACGTGGAGGGTAATTTTTACTTTTTATCAAATTAGGTGAGCAACTAAATGTAAATGTTTAGTATAGTAAAATTAATTTCTCAAAAGGGGCCGAGCTGATATATTGAAGACAATCGACTTCAAGGCCCTTGACATTTCGAGTCTCTCAGTGGAGTTCATCCACGACGTTGAGGGGAAGAACGCTATAAAGGAGCACATGGTCGACAATGGGTACTTTGTGCTGACTGAAGTCACTCATCCTAATTGGCTCGCCAATGACTTCATGTTCGTTAAAAAGTCATTTTTTGATGGCTTGTCGAGTAAAGTCAAGAGCGAGCTGGAGGAGATACGCGAGTCTTATATTCGTGATGGACCCATAGTTTCGGGGGATAAACGATTGTTTTTTGACTGACATTTTCGTTCTCTTGAGTTCTTTATTTTTTATTACCCGGTGGCTTGTACTCTTTTACGACCCTTTTTGTCGCTAAATAAATACGCATGGTTTACGATATATTACGGTTTTTTTTATTAACAAAACACATCACAATTTTTTTTACATGAACCCCGAGTAACTACTTAAGTTTACGTGTATAAGTTATTTCTTTTCCTAAACTAGAGCTTATTTTACGCCTTCTCGCTCCTGTGGTGAGTGTGGTTAATGGCCCTGCTAATTATTGGGTTTGAAGTGTCACCGATCCTCCTAATACTCTTGTCCTTTGGTCTGTACAGCAGAACGTCCTTCTTCTCTGTTATCAGTAACACTACGCGTCTTTGGCGGCCGCCTCGTTTTGGCCGGAGCGAGTTCTTCACTACCAGGACGGAGCGGAGGGACCGGGACTGGGGGAGAAGTTCTGATAGCGAACTCGTGCCCAAATTCATTTGGGATCCCGACCACAGCTGGTCGGAAGGGGTCGAGTGCTCCTGGGGGGTCGAGTGGGCTTGGTATGCTGCTAACGCCTCAGGGGGTAGCTCGCCCAGCTCTTTGAACAAGTTCTCGGAGTAGTTTATCACCTAATTTAAGTCGTTTGTTAGAAGCTGCTTTAACATATCAGTGCGTTTGAGTTTGTTTAGTTTACCTGGACGTCGGCGTTTCCAAGGATACCGCTCTGCATGAGTTGGTTTCTGAGCTCCTCTGGAACGTCTTCTGGCAAGTTTTGTTGTTTTTGGTTTGAATCCACGTATTGGTAGAGTGGAGGTGGATTTTGGTCCTGGGCTTCCTGGTTCTGCTCTTGTTTCTCTTGGGGGGTTGATTCTAGTAGCGAGGCTAGTTCCTGTAGCCCTAGCCTCTTGTTGAATCCTGGGTAGGATGATTGGTCGTTTACGTAGTAGGATTCGGGGGCGTATTGTACTTGTTGCTGGGATTGGGATTGAATTTGTTGGGTTTGCTGCTCCAACCCGTGGGCTTGTGCCTGTTGGTGGGCTTGGAGGTGGGCCTGGGCCTGAGCTTGCAGTTGCTGGATCTGTTGAGCGTAGTTCTGGGCGTTGTCCGTGTAGTTTGCGAATATCTGCTCCTCCACTGCTGGGTTGTCGAACGAGACTACTAAACCGCCTTGGTTGTTTACGTTTGGGTGGGCGAATTCGTTCCTGTCTGGGCGGATCACTGTGCGGTACGTTGTTGTCGTTGGAGGGGATTGGGTTGAGGAGTCGATCATTGAGCTGGACTGGAGGTTGTCTTGGATTTGTTGGGGTTGGGCTGGGGTGTTGTCCTCGATTGGCAGCATTCCGTTACGGTCTGGGCCTCTCACTGGGATCGAGGATATTGGCTGCTCGAGCTGGACGTGTGGGGCTGAGCCGGCGTAGTAGTTGTCTAGGGAGTCGTTCTTCTGCGAGTATTTCACGTAGAAAACGTGAACTGGCTCCGGGGTTGGAGGGTAGGTTGGGGGAGGTGGGTTCGTTGGGAGGGGGGGTAGCGTCATGTTTGAGTCCTGCACTATTATCTCGATTATTGGGTCGGGTTCTGTTACGTATACTGGGACTGGGTACGAGTTGCCGTAGTTGGGGGTTACCGACTGCTGGTTACCGTTCTGGGCGTCCACGTACGCTTGGAATATGTTCTGGTTTGGGTACTGCAGGATCTGGGGGACGTACGCGCCTGGTTGGGCGAGTTGTTGCTGGGGTTGCTGGTTTTGGTGGATGTTTTGAGCGTGGTTTTGGTGTTCTGACGAGAAGTTTGGGATACCCGCTATCCTGTCTATTTGCTCGTATTGGTTTTGCTGCGGGGGTTGCTGCACTTGGGGGTGCAGTTGTGAGGCTTGCTGCTGCATCGCTTGGTGTTGTGGTCCTGGTTGTTGCTGAGGAATTCCTGGGGAGCTGGGCAGCGCGCTGTTTTGTTGGTAGCGCTGCGCTAGCTGGGCTTGCTGGTGCTGGTATTGGAGTTGTAGCTGTTGTTGCTGCTGCTGGTGAGCTAGTTGTTGTTGCTGAGCAAGTTGCTGTTGCTGTTGTTGGTGTTGTTGGTTTGGAGGAGGAAGTGGTGGTTGAGCTTGTTGCTGTGGTTGGGGAGGGCTAGCTGGAACTTGGTGCTGAGTTTGGGCTTGTTGGAAGATGTGTTGCGGGATTCCGTTTGGATGGGGCAGGACTGACTGGATCGTGTTTGGACGCTTGCGAGCCACTTGCTGAGGTTGTTGTTGTTGTTGCTGTGGTTGCTGTTGTGGTTGCTGGGGAGGGTTTTGGAGTGGAGGGGCGTACTGAGGCGATTGTGGGTAGAGCGTTTGCACACCCGCTGGGACTGGCTGATTAGCACCTGCATTTGGGTTGTAGGGTAGAGCTGGCTCACTCACCCGTGACTGGGCTCCGTTTCCCATTCCGAACGGGAGCAACACACCTCCCGGGGCGTTGATCTTCCCGTTAGAGTAAACGAGCCCCTGATGTTGGGGCTGCTGCTGAGGCTGCTGCGATCTGCTCACTTCCACTCGCGTATAACCCCGTTTGCATGTGTGGGAGGGGGGCTCCGTACAGCCCCTGGTTTGGCTCTTCCACGCTGTGGGGGGATTGGGGGGTAGGGCCGAAGGCCAGTTGCTCGCCGTGGATCTTCTGGTACACGTATGATTCTTGGCCGGCGGGTTGCGGTTTATGGGGGCGTGGTGGAGTTGTGGGGGTTGGGTTGAGATTTGAGGTGGCGAGTTTGTGAACGTTCCGGGGTCCGTGAATGGGGGAGGGACTGATGGGCCGTACAGGCCGGAGTTTATTAGCGGGACTGGAGTGTGGGACTCTACGTGGGAGTTGTGCAGCTTGTCGAAGATGTACGACTCCTGGCCGGGAGCGTGGTCGGGTTTTGGAACGTGTGCTTGGGCGTGGATTCTAGGCTCCGTGCCCTCGAACTGAGGGATCGGACGACCCACTATCACGTTGTTCGACTGCTGGCTTGGGGCTGCGGAGATTAGGTTAACACAAATTAGTCGATTTTACTTAAAATTTGTAGTTTTTATCAGGGTCACTCGGAAACTTAGTTTCCAATTGAGCCTGATTTTTACACCAAATATTCGTACCTTTGCCGGTGTCCTTTCCGGAGGAGGTCTTCATGGATCCCTTGACAACGAAAGAGTTTTCTGCCGAGCCTCCGATTTGCCTGTCTGGGAGCGAGTACAGTGGCTCTGTAGCTCTGTTTTCGTGCTCGTTCTTTTGGTTCAGGTATTCTAGAAGCCCCATTGGCTCTCCACCCATTCCTGAGTGCTTGCGTTTGTTTTCTAGGTCCACTCCGCGCTCGCTGCTGCCGCTGTACTTCTTCTCCCACGATGATACTGAATACTTTGTTGGGATGTCAACTGGGTACTCGCTGTTTGGCATGCTCACCAGCGGGTTCGTCGACAGGCCCAGGGCTGCTAGCAGCTCCTCCGCTGTCGACTTCTTGCTAGACTCGTGGGAGCCGACGTGCTTGTCTGCAATAACGGGTTACGGGTTTAGTTAGTATTCTTTTGGGACTTGCGACGGGTATGACATTCTGAACACATGGGTAGGCCCAGTTTCGAAAAATTGAAAAGATCATGCTGAAATTTAGGCTCCGGGGGTGCAAACCGAGTCTATACCGAGGTAATTAATTAAGGTAAAGTACAAAGCTAGTTTTGATTTTACTAAGAACCTTATAAACGGCTCATAGTTGCGTTATTCAGTAAATTTCTTATTTTTACCGCAAATGCAGTTGAAAAGAATTCTCCCCCGGTTTTTGGGGATTTCACCATGACAAAATCAATGTGGCCCTACATTGTGTGTTCGTTTATCACAAGTAAATTGGCCATATAACGTTCATGTACAATAATAAATTCAGGTTAAGGTTCGAGATGGTCGGCCATTAACCAAATTTTAAATGTCATTTTTTGTAATTTCATGGTAAATTGAATAATTATTCATTTACATAGCTCTATCAAAAGACCCCGAAAACCTATTATTATAAAAGCTCGAGAGAAGTCAAAAAAATATACCCCTCATATCCTCAGATATAATCATCGATGAATATATGAAAAACACACTCTACTTGTATCTGTGGTCGCGAAGTCTTTGAGAGCTACATATAACAAACTTCGTATTCTCTTGTAAACCCAAAAAAAATATTTGATCTTTTATCTCAATACCAAAAATTTTAAACAGGTATCTAATTTATCCGATGCCTGCTAGTTCGTCGATAACCCACCTAAAGATAAGCCCTACTCTGTGACGCATTTCTGTCAAAAGAAAGAGTTATTTGGGAAAAATAATTCCGCAGGGTGGTGGATTGATTCATCAAGAATCAAAAGAAAAAAAAATCAAAAATTTTATCCGGAGAAATGAACTCGCAATAACGTTTGAGAAATTGTCGGTGGTGGATAGTTTTTGTAATGCTTTTCTTATGACAATTTCAAGATTTGAATTTGACTTCGTTGCCGCTAGAATCTGGGTATTCGATTCTATGGGCAATCCTGTACGTTAAATATCGTTGGCGGGGCAACGTGAATAAATGCTAGAAAATGTCAACTAACCTTTGCCTCGAGAGGCGCGTTTTTCTCCGCTGGAAGTGTCCGACCCGAACGAACTCGTACCTGTGTTGGAGGCCTCGAATCATCACCTCCTTGGAGGAGCTCCCTGTCGTCCTTCAGGATGGTACAGTGGATCTGGTTGGGAAAACTTGACGTGATGCTTCTCGGCTGAGCCCTGACCTTGGGATGGTTCGTGAAATATGTGGTGCCGCGGGGGGCGTGAGAATGCTTTCCCTTCACTCTGTCGAAGTCGAAGGCTTCCTCGATGGACTGGGAGGCGTGGGGCCGGTACTCGTGGTCTCGCAACTCGAATGACGAGTGCTCCTTGTACGGGAGGTGTCTGTCAACGTACGTTTTCTGGCCTAGCTCGTCTTCGAATCTAGGGGCGTCTTGGAGGTTGTCGTAGTCATCGAACCGCTCTTGCACCTTCTTCCCTGTGCTTACTCCCGCTATCAGGATGTTGTCGTTTGGGAGTGGGTTACCGTATGAGTGGGGTTGGAGTAGTTCGGCCGGAGTACTCATCAACGTCGTCGTGGTGGGGGGCGGAGGCGTGTTCAGGTCGTGCCTCGTGTTCATCATCACGTCCTTTATGTTGTCTGGGGGGCTTCTTTGAGGGGGTTCCATCTCGGCGGACATTATTGACTCGCGGTGCTCGCCGTCGTGGACTCTGTACTCCAGTTTCGCTGGTACCTTGAACTTTTGTGGCTCAGCTTGTCCACTGGCGGGGCGGTACGTTGAGCCTTGAAGTAGCCCTTTGAGCTCTACGCTTTTTAGTGTCGTTTTGAACGGTTTTGGGGTCGAGATCTTGAAGTGGAGCTGGGTGCCGCCGTTCTTTGATGGCTTTGGGGTCACTGTGAACGTTATCGTCTGCTTTGGGATCGAGTTCAGCTCCTGCTCCTTTGAGTTTTTGTCAGGTTCTTGGCGGCTGAACGTGTTTGGGGGAGGGGCGTACTCCAGGATTGGAGGGGGCTGGGGGGACGGCTGAGGGCTCGGGTTCAGTTGACCGAACGCTGGCTGGTTGTACTCCTGGATTTGTTGGGGCTGGAAGCTCGGTTGCTGGAAGTTTTTGGGTTGAGGGGGGAACTGAGGTGGGGGCTGGAACTGGGGCTCGCTCTGCGGTTGCTGGGGGAACTGCTGAGGCTGGTACGGGATTTGGTTCTGCTGAGGTGCTTGTTGTTGTTGTTGCTGTGGTTGTTGTTGCTGTAATTGTTGTTCGGGTGGCACGAACTGGTTAAATTGGTTTTGATTCTGATTGGGATTTTGGTTTTGCTGATTTGGGGGCTGGTTGAATTGATTTGGGTTTTGGTTTTGATTTTGGTTCTGGGTTTGAGGGTTGAATTGAGGAGTGGGTGGGTTTCCTCCGAATTGATTTGGTTGGGGGGACGGGAACTGCTGAGGTGGGGCGTTTGGGTTCTGGAATATGTTGTTTGGGGGTGGCTGTTGGGAGGGGTTCTGCGTTCCGAACTGCTGGATGTGCAGCTGGATATTGTGGGGTGGCAGCGTTTGCTGAGCTTGCGTGGGCTGGGGAGCTTGTTGCTGTGGTGACTGTTGTTGTTGATGTAATTGTTGTGGATGTTGCTGTTGTGGATGCTGCTGTAGAGGTTGTTGCGGTTGATTGGGGTTGTTGAAGGAGTTGAGCTGCTGGATGTACGACTCTTGAGGTCTGTGCTCAATCTCCTCGGGTGGTGGCTGAGTTGTTACTGGCGCTGGTGGCACGTGGAACGAGAGTTTTGGAGGCGTTTCGAACTTGTGGTGTTGAGGTGGAGGCGGTCTCCGCTCTCTGTCTCCAGGTGGAGGTCCCCTGTTCCTTGGTGGTCCGGGTGGAGGACGACGTCTTGGGAAAGGGAATGGTGGGCGACCTCTGTGCTTTGGAGGTGGAGCGACCGTGGATCCGCCTGTGGTTTTATTGGCGGCTGCTGGACGGGCTCCCCCCATCGTGCGGGAGACCTTGGCGACGGATCGCGTTTGGCGGGGGCCGCGGCTGCCTGTTTGCTCGGTGGTGGGTTCGACGACGGTTATTGGGTTGGAAACTTGACACTTGCAGAATCACCGTTGCTAATAGCAGCAACGACAGGGTGTGCTGCGAAAGTTTACATTTTTCAAACATCAGTTGTTTTTTAGGGTGAGTTTGATTTACTCGAGTGAGAGTTTTTACTTTTACAATGTGTGAGGGACGTGGTCGAAATCAGAATCATCAATCGCTATGGTTTCATTTTTTACTGCGACAGAGAAAGCAGCTGTGTGAAATGCAGTGCTCCTCAACATCTTTTAATTTAGTCCATTTTTTATACAAACTGTTCAGTTTGTGGACGGACGAGATTTTTTGTTACCATACACTGTTACCATAAATCCAATACGATAATTGAATACTAAATCGCGCGTGATTAAGCCTGCTCTATATGGCTCGCTCTACACCCTCCTCACTCGTCTGAGGTTACTCTTCCACCTGCCACGGATTTTAAATTACTTTTTATTGCGCTTTTTAATGAACGGAACTTCGTGACCACTTGACGTCTTGTTTCAATTACTCGTTCGTTCGGGAGGTGATTTACTTATGAGTTTGTTAAAAACGCCTGGCCATTCTGTGATGTTAATGAGATTTTTTTATACGTGAGAAGAAGAGTTCGTACTGAATTAATTGATTTTGTGTTCAGGGTTAACTCATTGTTATGCGGGATTGTTTTTTGGGTGACACTTTATGTATCATTTTTTTAAAAATACGTGATCATCATGGTTCATTTTGCAATTTGCATCATGTTTTTCTACCTAATTGTTGGTGACATTGCTACCTTACGTTTGGGGTCATATTTCATACGCTTACGCCAGCTTATCACTTCGATTTATCTTGTACATTGTTTAGAGAATCGTCATATTTCACTTCAACTTTCGATTCTGTCTTCTAACCGGCTTCTCTCCTGAATATTACATTTTAATAACGCTGGGAAACACATGCCGTTGTTTGTAACGAGAAAATTTTCATTTACATACGCACACTCCCTTTTTCTGCAAAAACATAATTTTTTATGCGTTTTTTAACGTCGGACCATAATTAAGACGTTATTTTCACTTGGGCTGTACTTTACTTGGTGCTAATTATACGCGATTAAGGGACGCGCTTTATGGATGTTATGACCATTAGCATTCATTTTTTGGAATATGTTAACTGATTTCTTGTGAAATTGTGATATCAAATGTTTGATTGATTCGCTTCAAGTTTAAGTGGTTGAAAAAAATTCTGAGAGACTGACGGGCAAAAAAACCGTGTCAGTGCTTCAAGCTATATATGCTTTACCTACGAAACAGTCAAGGTCTCTATGGTGAGGGTAGTTGGGCTTACTAGCAAGTGTACGGAATTCCAACGTGATTTGTCAAGAAAACCTGTTTGCATTTATGCCGTTATCATTTTTAAGCTCCTTTTTCTATCACACTTTTCTGTTTTTCTTTACTTTTTTCTCTCTTTTTTGTTACAGCTTTTCTACTTTATATACGAGTAACCTCTTTATGCGTTTCTCTAATTTGTCTGTACTTTTATTTACAGCCTGTCGTTTCTACATTCATTTTCTATCGGGCGCCTAAATATCCGCGATTTAATTTCTATGCGTTATTTTCGTGTAATTTAAAATCGCGTAATATGAAGAAGCTACATGCCTAAATGCCGGAAGTGGGATCAATGTCCCAATTAAGAGTTATTTCAAATGTGAAAATGCAAATGATCAGTTTGCCGGCGACAATTTAACAACAAGCAGTTAGTTCCCTAATGAGATAACATTTCGTACAAAATTAATATTTAACCACACACGGATTTTCACTTTCGGAATCGCACAGCGCGTTACTTTTTTATTTACCGTCACGTTCAATCAGCTTTGATTGATCTCTGGCGTCTTGAAAGGCTTTTAAAGATCTTGAGCTTTTGAGAATTGTTTTGTAAAGACTCTTTTTTTTCTTCAAAAGGGGAAAGTTACGCACCTACGTTGATGTTAAAAGTGCACTTCAAATCTGTTGTGGTTTTCCTGCCTCTGTTTGCGTAATTTGGCGTGTTTCCGGGAGCATACGTGAAATGCTTCAGGAGTCGTGGCAACACGCATCTTCTATCGTAAAAAAAGATTTACGACAAAAAGTGAAACGGAAGATGCTGCTGGCCAAAACTGAAGTATTTGATTCGTGTGCTCTCAAATATGTGCAAATATTCGTGAATCACGACGAGACAACCGCAGTCTGAATTTTTGAGTACGCCTCATCACAAAATTGGATTCGTTACGTCTAAAATTGAGGTACAATTGCACTAATCGAAATGCGGTTTTTCTTGACATATAAACCTGGTCTCTGGGTGTGTGGATCATCATGCTTTTTACCCCATATTCTGTTGCCCTCGATATTTTTTTCTATAACGAATCCTAATCACACGTATTCTGAATTCTTTCGTTTCTGATTTACGTACGTCTAGGGAAATGTTAAAAAGTATAGTTACGGTTTGTTACCTTAGGTTTGTTCCCCATGGCGACGCGGTTGATCCGAGTGGTTCGGGAAAATAGTTGCCCGGATCAGTGGTACTCACTGTACACTGTACACACGATTCACATTCGCATGATATGTTTTAAAAATGTCACTTGGTAAACAGAAATTTTGGACGTAAAACGGAGTAAAATTCCTGAGTGTATCAGGGGCAAGTATCTAAACGGTAGTCCCGTTATGCACTAGACGGTCAGGGATTATGCAAGAAACTTGTGCAGATCCACGAATGTGTGTTAAAAAAGTCAACAGACCAGTTTTTTATACGGAGATCAGTTATGATGATGCATAGTCCTGGTTTTTCCTGATTTTGAAACGCTTCTCACTCGAAATCGAAGATTCTCAGTCAAACCCCACCAACACACTGACGAATTCGTACGCGATCGTTCATACTTTTGACCTGCAAACACCCAAACTTATTCGTAATGCATCCTGAAAATTTTATAACGTACCTACGCCCGAGATGCTGTCGCGTCACACTCAAACTGCAGTATACTCGAATATTCGAGCCTTTCATACATTTGCAGCGTTCATTCATGTTTTGCTTGACATGTTGGTATTCGCAATTGTGGGTCAAATACATTTTACAAACTTTCCATTTTTTGTACGTGGATTGGGAGGAGAAACATCAACTGGGCTCGGATTTTTTCCGAAATTCATGACAACACATTTTGACAATACATTTCCGGATTAGAGAACCTTGACAGCGCGACAAGAACGAGATTCTGGTGGTGCTGCAATGAATTGAGTTGAATCTTGAATTGTCAGGATAGTTGCATGGGCAGGCCGAATCTGTTTGTTGTTCGAGATGCGTATCGTAGCGACATGTATGAGTGTGTTTAGTAAGTTTTTTTCAGCTCGAGCTTGGAGTAATTCACCTCGTAGTAGGTGGCGTTGGCAACAGTGCCACAAGCTTTCGGGTCTCAAGGCCTATCGGTTGATGTAAATGCCAAGGTTGATTAGCATAAGGATTAACATTTCAGGAGAGATTAGCAACGTTATTGACAGTGAACTCTGGCTTTAATTTGGAAATGTACCACGCTCATCCTCTTGTTTCTGTTTTCCGTCTCTGTCTGGGCGCTGAAAATTATTGCTCTAACGATATTTTACTGCATGGAAATTGTTTCTTTTCAGAGATTTGCGTGTGTTAATTCTCCGTTTACGTTGCAATTCTCAAGTTGCCTCAATATACGTGCATACATGGTTGAAGGTTGTGGAAGGTTATAAGCTCGTGGTATATAGGGTATCGATTTTTAGTATTATTCGGGAACTTTCCGCATTGGACCGAGAAATAGTGGGCTTATTAGCAAGCGGCATAATGCAAGACCTCGTGACCTCGATACTACAACCTAAGAGCTTGCGGATTGCTCTCCATCCGCTTATACTCCCGATCAGTTAGGTTAGCGTGATTCTAACATTGTTGGTTTGGCTGAAAAGGTAAGTATTTGTAATTTGCATTGGAGTGCACAAAATCTTGGCAGTTAGGGTTCGCATCTGCTAGTTTTCGTCTCGAAAGTGAAATTGTCACTGCTTCGTCATGAAACTTGGTTTCAGTTCGCTGAGCCCTTGGGCCGAAATACCTTACGGAGGGTCTGGCAAGCTGGACAGCATATCTGTGACACTATACACTTATTCTAATGTGAATTCATGAAAAGTGTGAATAAACAGTGAGGAAGATTAGCTAAAAATCGGAGGCAATACGTGTAGAGCTGAACCGAGAGAAGAGCTGTTGGCCAGAATGTATAGCAGTTTGGGGGGCGAAAATGATGGTTATTGGTGCATACACTGTCGCCTTTTTTTAGTATTTTTTTAAGAGTAACTTACAAAACTGAGGCCATGAACCACAACTACCACGATCATTTGGGACCAATATACCCAAACAACAAGATTAGACCCTATGACCAAATCTATCCAGGATAGCGGATTTGGGTGACCAGGCTGAATGGGCCCATGAAAAGTCAACAATTAGCAACGTGCTGAATGTAGTCATGATCTGGGAAACTCTCATTGGAACGCGATCTTGTATTCTCACCCTATCAACAGAGTATTCTGTCTGTAATTGAATTAATACTACTCGGTCTGTGGGTTCCAATTTTCGTCGACTTATTCGGTTTTGGCTTATTCAGCGAGTTTTGAGCTCGGCTATCTGTTTAGACAGAGGTGGATTGTGTGACCTCGGCTTGTCTGTCTCCCGAACACTCATTGGTCTTCTGGATTTTTTCGCATGGACAAAGACCAGGATTACGGCTAACATAATAGGAGGGGGTTCCCGCCAAAAGTGATTAATGTGATTACGAGGTACGCAAGCAACTTAATTACCATATCCACCATTTATTAACTTTCGTCAAGCATTATGGTTCATGGAGGCCAAAGAAATTGGACAGGTGTATAGCGAGTTTTAGTAATATAGCTAATTCACATCTGTCGTATATGAAGCTCGTCAGAAATAGAGACTTAGCGAGCAAAACGCGCATCTCCTGTAAGGCCATGAAAATTGGGGGTCTGGCTGAGTCACCGACTTATCTTCAATTGAATGGACAGGACTTATATGTCAATTACCAAACAAGTGCTGAAATGAGACGAAACCGATCCGCGTAATCTATATCGTGTAACGCAGGTTATGTCCGAGTATAAATTAAAGAAGGCCGCTCGAAATTCCTCACGTTTGGTCATGTGCACACTAGGAGGATATATATTGACTCGTATTAGACAAGTAAGAAGAAGCTGTAAAAGTTCCAGAGTTGCCTATGTTGAAGCAAGAATTATTCGATATTATAGTGGAGGCATAGAGACTTAGCGACGATACGATTCAGAACAAACCCATACCTACGACTACAGACATCAATACTTTTTATTGCTATTTTATGAAGCAACCTTAAATTGACACTACTGTTCCTTTCGCTCCTATACCTGTGATAAACCACTTTCACATCTAGCGATATTACCTGTGACCAGGCGTTTGGTGGTGAAGTGGGTTTACCTCTCTTGGAAATGCGCGGGGGAGTATCTCGAGGTTGCCCATTCATGTGCCTTACCCCTAAATCAAAACAACGTATGGTATTATTGCTTACGCGCGAGTTTAAGCTGCATTCTTGGCTATCGCATATTTTGTCACATACCAAATTTGCATTCTTATTGCGGCGGACAACCTGCATGACGAATGCATGCAGTGTATATTCGGATTATGAGCGGGCGAAATTGCTATAAACCATTATATTGTTGGCGGTAACCTGGTTAGTCTTGAAATGATCGAGGCAATGACCAAATAACTCGCGGTCTCCGCTTCATCGCACTTTTCCGAAATTAGCGATTATTCGGCGTGGGTTTTCGTTAGTTCATGCTGCATCCCTTTACATTACCGGCGCCTAACTGCATGCATCCAACAGCATGCTTTACAGTCAATTTGAGACAAGGACGTAACTATGCCTAACTGCACTGGTTCTAATTGCCTGGGATGAAATGTACGTTAGTTTTAGATCAAAAGTGGCTCTAGAGAGTTACCATTTATTAATTACATTTATTCCGTCTGGGAGATTATTATCACAGATGAAACTTGCATTACAAAGCTTGTGCATAGCTCAACCGCACTGAAACGCAACCGGAGTTGATTGGCAGAACACCAGACTCTTTTTCGTACTTTACATTCCACATTCCGTTCTTTATAATGTGTTCAGAAGATTGTTGCGGTGGTTCTATGAGTCAGTGAGTTTATCGTAAATCATTTGATTTAATTAATAACTCACGTATTACAATGCGAACGCGGCGTTCGCATTGGAGGGTCGTAAATGATTTCACACGAGGGACAGTCCCTTGTAAAGATTTTTTTTGAGTGAGGACCATGAAAGTCGGGAGTTGACTGCGGTTTGGTACATGTGTGGGTAACTTTAGCGGGCGGTGGGGGTTGGTGTTACTTTCGATACTTGTCCATATATGCCCGCGATATTAATATAATATTCGGGAAATCGTATATTCTGGAGGAGCGAAGGCGAGAGGGAAGGCAGAGTAGGCACCTTAAACACGCAGTGGCATTTTCGAGCATTGATGGGGTTGCTTTTAGTTTTTTCTTAATGTCTACGCGCGCATGGCATGTATTAAGAACCGGCCAAAGGTTTAGGTTTAATTTTTTCGACATTGGATAAATTTTGAAGAAAGGTGTGCTTGTTTTGTGATGATGAGCATGGCCACAACACTAAGTGTGGACTCCTATTCGTATGCAATTCTAACGTGTAACTATACCGCGGTAAGCACACCTAATCTAGCGAAGTATTACTCGAGTGACGTTACATGGAAAAATTTCGAATCTCCAGCGATGATTATATCTAGTCTGCCCTATAATCACAAGGACACTGATTCCTTAAGTTTGCTACCAAAAAGATCAGACTGTGTAGACTTTTTACTGTTACACAGTAGTTTGTGTAAGAGTAAGTTTCTTTGTTTTGTTATGCGAATTTTTTACTCACCAGTCCTTTATTTTTCAGTTAAGTGTGTAGAGAGAGGCGCGTTAGTTTGTACAGGAACTCTAGAGATACGTGCGCATCGCGCCGATGTGCTTTTTCCCAACACACCGTCCGAATTACAAACATTAATCATGGATATCGAGCGTAAGCGTCTCTATTTAGTTTATCGCTATGCGTTGAGATGGAAAATGCTTGTTGGACTAAACCGCGCTCCGAGAATATGCCTAATTAGTCATACGATATTTGCCCCTATTGGGTTGACATTCCACCGATGGAGATCGCGCCCGCACAATAATCTTGAATATACAATTGTTTATCTTTAGGAGATTACGCGAGTTCAATAATCATACGCTGTTATCAAGCACTTAAATAAATAACACCAAACTTAGCTGGAAGGCGTCGGAGGGTTGTTTATAAATATCATATATGTCTGCGACTGAGAGAAAGGACATCCATTTGTAACATCATCAGATTGTACAATGATGAAATCTGGCATGTTTTCCAAACGGTAGAGTCTGTTATTGATCTAACTGATGGAACACCGTACCGCGTGCTAAGCGACAAACGAGGTTTGTCTAAGTATATTAGTAAAATCGTATTCCTATTCAGCGATGAGTGGTCGGCTTCAGCAAATATTCATGTAGCACGGCAATCAAATATATCACAAACACTTTACCTGGCTGCGTATAGTTTTTTGGCGAGGTTTGCCTCTTGAGATAATGTGGATATATAAAATCAAATTGTGGTCGTTCTTCACTTCTACACTATGATAGGTAGGAACTATAGACCGTGACGGACACTACATAATGAATATGTCAATGTTTTTCTAAGAACGTGTATTAAGAGTATATCTGGGGATTTATAATTGATCCGTCGAACACTCTGTAGTTTGTACCCCACGTCATTTGTAGGATTGGCGTCGTCAAGCTAACACAAATGTAGTCCAAACAAGAGGTTTGTGTTATTGCCCATCAGTTCTGGATTATGTTTTATGAATGAATGGAGGTCAATAATATCACGATACTAAACTCACTTTCGTGTGAAACCATGGCGTTACGTACCTAACGCATTGAGATTAATTAGGATTAGTGTTGATAAATTAACAACCGTTGACAGCTTAATGAGTCAAATCCTCATTATTTGTAACCATAACATCATGTATGTTTACTGGTTTAAATATTGGAGTGAAGCATACTGACGCGCTCAGTCTGTCCAGAAACGCGCTGCCATACACATCTTTAGCTGAAATCTCCCGTTTTTATTGGGTTGTATTCGGTTTAGCGTTTTACAACCTTGTTGATTTGAGGTTCTCCGCAGTTTACAGCCCGGATTAGGTGGCATAAAAACGAACGTATATAAGATCGTTGGAAAGTAGAGTTGTATTATTTAGTCGCGCGAGAGGAGTTGATAAATCATAATGGATGTGACGAGCGTGCGTCCGTGGCCAGCTTCGGCATATTGTCAGCCAGTGTGGGTGTTGGTGTCAGGGTTCATCATCGCGTTTTTCCTCTCGTTTGGGATCGGCGCTAACGATGTGGCAAACACGTTTGGCACCAGCGTCGGGGCCAAAGTCATTTCTCTCAGGAACGCTTGCATCATCGCCACGATTTTCGAGATGCTTGGAGCATCGCTTGTAGGTAATTTACGCCGTTTCTTTCATAAAATTTATTAGAATAAGTCATGATGGATCTGGTTGAGTTGGAACCTCGCCACTGGATCCTGTTTAGTGGGTTCCTCGTGTCGTTCGTCCTCGCGTTCGGGATCGGAGCCAATGATGTCGCAAACTCCTTTGGAACCAGCGTTGGGTCCAGGGTGCTCACGCTCAGGACCGCTTGTCTGCTAGCCACCATCTTCGAGATCAGTGGCGCCGTGCTTCTAGGTAAACCGGGTGGTGTTTGGTTCCCTGGAGCTTGTGTGAAATGTTGCCATGAGTTTGTGTAATGCTTCACCTTGATAATGTGTTTTGCAGGCTACAAGGTATCTGACACTATAAGGAAAGGGATAATAGACGTGACCCAGTACCAGGATGACCCCATAGAGTACATGATCGGGAATCTCTCTGCGCTCGGTGGCAGCGCCATGTGGCTCATCATGGCCACCTTCCTCAAAATGCCCATTTCCGGAACGCACAGCATCGTCGGAGCTGTTCTTGGCTTCTCCATCGTTGCCAGGGGGCTCGACGGAATCAACTGGCTCACGCTTGGCAAAATTGGTAAACGTGATTTTAACTAACTTATTTTACTCACCTTTGTTGCATAATGAATGTGTAATGATTTAGTTGGATCGTGGTTCGTGAGCCCGCTGCTGTCTGGACTCGTGTCCGGCTCGATTTTCGTGCTGATCAGGAAGTTCATTCTCTCCAAGCAGAACCCTGTTGAGCCTGGACTCCGCTCTCTGCCAATCTTCTACGGACTAACGCTCTTCATCAACGTCATCTCCATTCTTCTGGATGGGCCCGATAGTGAGTCAAATTGCTGGTAATTAACCTGATATTTGCTTGAAAAATAGTGATAACGATTTCGTGTTTCCAGTGCTCAAGATCCAGGTGGGAGGGCTGCCAGCATGGAGCGAGCAGGCGTTCGGGCTGCTCATCTCAATCGGGATCGGGCTCTTTGTCGCTTTCTGCGTTCAGCTCATCGTCGTACCTAAAACTCAGGAGGGAACTCACAGGTGGGTACGGTTCTATCATTTCCCAGCGTCAAAAATTTGTTATTTAACACATAATTTCGTTCCAGAAGGTGGTCGCGCGTCGCTGAAGAACCCAGACGGTATGTTCACGGTCGGAGGGGTCCCAGCATCACCCGGCTCCTCCCACGACGCCTCTCCAGTCTCAGCGTCTCTTGACGACGTGCGGATTAAAACTACGGAGCCACCGTCTCTCCAGATCACCGACTGCTCCACTGACGTGGACATCAACGTAAATGTGAAAACCTTACTACGGGGTTGTGAATGAGCGGATCGCCGATTACGTTGGGAAGAAGGAGGGGAAGCACCTCGAGGTTATTCCGATGGATGGGTTGTCTCCTAACTCTAGTGCTGTGCCGTTGATCAAGGGGAAGAGCCCCGCTAGGGCCGATGAGTCTGATGACCCGGAACATCCCGCTGTTGGGAGGCTATTCTCGTTCCTCCAGATCCTCACCGCCGCGTTTGGCTCCTTCGCTCACGCGGGCAATGACGTCAGGTAAACTCACTACCAGCGTTTTTATTCTGAATTATTGCTATGTTTTTTAGTAGGAAAGGTTAGAGTTTTAAAATTTAAATTGTCACAAATCCCCATAGCAACGCGATGGTCCGTTAATAGCGCTGTACCTGGTGTTTGACCAAGGGTCTGTGCAGCAGAAGGCTGCGACTCCCCTGTGGCTGCTGGTTTACGGCGGTGTAGGGATATCTCTTGGGTGTGGATCTGGGGCAGACGCGTGATCAAGACGATGGGCGAAGACCTAACTAAAATCACTCCTTCAAGCGGGTTCACTATCGAGATCGGGGCTGCCATCACTGTGCTCGTCGCCAGCAAGATCGGCTTCCCATCAGCACCACCCACTGCAAAGTTGGCTCTGTCGTTACCGTTGGACAAATCAGAGACAAAATGGCGTCGACTGGAAGCTATTCAGGTTAGTTTTCTTCCAATTTTTCCGTTTTTGTGATGAACTGATTTTAATTTTGTAATTTATTGTCAATGACTCCTGCAGGAACATAATATTTGCGTGGCTGGTGACGGTGCCTGTGTCTGGCGGGCTGACAGCGCTGCTGATGTGGCTGTTGACGATGCTGATAATGGGGGTTCCGAACAACGACGCACCTGGCTCGCTCCTTCTTGTCGCCAACAACTCCACGCTATAGGCGTATTTTCTTTTGTACGAGAATCCAAGTCTGATGTTTTGACTTGATTTTTTATCACATCACGTTACATGCATGCATTCTTTTTTATGTTAAGGTTTGTTTTATCGTGGTATTAAAATATTGCTCTTTATCGAACACACTACTGCTGCTTTATTCAATCATAAATTAGTTTTCAATACGTCATGCTTTAAAATCATGTACAAAAGTTTTACTTATAGCTCGTGGCTCTAAATCTGAACTATTGGGAAACGTCTTCACAGTTGTATGTATTGTATTCATGGCATTCAATTCCTTGAACTTCCCACTTTTCAAAACGTCGTCTTAAAATCATTTGCATAAGTAAATAATCAATCTCTGAACTTGCGCTTGACGATCTCGGGGATGGGCATCGCGAAGGCGACCAGCCCAGTGAGGATGCTCGCGACCCAGAACAAGCAGGTCATCCCAATGTTGAGCGACAGGTTGAGGTCATCCGCGTAGTACTTGTCCTGGAGGTAGTGCGTCGCGTTGAGGAACCTGCACCCGGGCTCGAAACTGATCTTTGTGCACTCCGAACCCACCTGGTTCTTGAAGTTGAAGAACAGGCCTTCTTGGAATATCTCCGCGTGGAGGATCGCCGACGCGTAGCGGGGCTGCATTATGTAGGTCAGGTAGTACTGCCAGTCGGGGAGGGAGCGGTAGGACCGGAGCGTGTTGGAGGAGAGCGTGATCGCTAGCGCGTATTGGGACACCAGCAGGGCTGAGCTGATCAGGCGGGATTTTATGCTCAGGAGCCAGCATGCACGCGTGAGAGTACGCGAAACCTGTAGCGTCGTGAAGCAGCTCAGCCCCTGCTTGGTGTCGCCAATACGCGCCTAGCGATCACGCTCAATCCTCCAACACGCCTCCGGTCCTACCGCTCCGTCCCCGACTGCAGTACTCACCTGACTACATAGATGGCAGCCCCGCTACGCGTCAGCGATCCTCCACAGCGGAAGATATTCCAAGAGGGCCTCTTCTTCAACTTGTTCAAGAACCAGGTGGGTTCGAGTGCACAAAGATCAGTTTCGAGCCCGGGTGGCAGGTTCCTGAACGCGACGCACTACTCGCAGGACAAGTACTACGCGGATGACCTCAACCTGTCGCTCAACATTGGGATGACGTGCTTGTTCTGGGTCGCGAACATCCCCTCGCTGGGCTGGTCGCCTTCGCGATGCCCATCCCAGAGATCGTCAAGCCGCCAAGTTCAGAGATTGATTATACTTATGCAAAATGATTTTTAAACTTGACGTTTTGAAAAGTAGAAAGTTCAAGGAATGAATGCATGAATAGAATACCATACAACTGTGAAACACGTTTCCCAAAATTCAGTTTAGAGCTAGAGCTATACGTAAACTTTTGTCCACATGATGATTTAAAGCATGACGTATTGAAAACTAATTTATGATTGAATAAAGCAGCCCAGTAGTGTGTTCGATAAAGAGCGAATATTTTAATACCCACGATAACAACCTTAACATAAAAAAGAATGCATGCATGTAACGTGATGTGATAAAAAATCAAAGTCAAAACATCAGACTTGGATTCTCGTAAAAAGAAAATACGCCTATAGCGTGGAGTTGTTGGCCGACAAGAAAGGAGCGAGCCAGGTGCGTCGTTGTTCGGACCCCATTATCAAGCATCGTCAACAGCCACATCAGCAGGCGCTGTCAGCCCCGCCAGACACCAGGCACGACGTCACCAGCCACGCGAAATATTATGTTCCTGCAAGGAGTCATGACAATAATTACAAAATTAAAATCAGTTTTCAGTCACAAAACGTTGGAAAAATGTTGGAAGAAAACTAACCTGAAGAGCTTCCAGTCGAGCGCCCATTTTTGTCTCTGATTTGTCCAACCGGTAACGACCAGAGCCAACTTTCAGTGGGGTGGTGGCTGATGGGAAGCCCGATCTTGCTGGCGACGAGCACAGTGATGGCAGCCCCGATTCGATAGTGAACCCGCTTGAAGGAGTGATTTTAGTTAGGTCTTCCGCCCATCGTCTTGATCACGCGTCTGCCCCAGATCCCACAGTCCAAGAGATATCCCTACACCGCCGTAAACCAGCAGCCACAGGGATCGGGCCTTCTGCCTGCACTGACCCTTGGTCAAACACCAGGTACAGCGCTATTAACGGACCAATCGCGTTGCTATGGGGATTTGTGACAATTACAATTTTACATTAGCAAATCGTAAACTTCCGTACTAAAAAATCAGCAATAATTGAGAATAAAAATACTGAAGGTAGTGAGTAGTTACCCTGACGTCATTGCCGCCGTGAGCGAAGGAGCCAAACGCGGCGGTGAGGATCTGGAGAAACGAGAATAGCTCTCCAACAGCGGATGTTCCGGGTCATCAGACTCATCGGCCCTAGCGGGGCTCTTCCCCTTGATCAACGGCACAGCACTAGAGTTTGGAGACAACCCATCCATCGGAATAACCTCCGAGGTGGCTTCCCCTCCTTCTTCCCAACGTAATCCGGCGATCCGCCATTGACAAACCCGTAGTAAGGTGTTTTCACATTTACGTTGATGTTCGCACGTCAGTGAGGCAGTCCGGTGATCTGGAGAGACGGTGGCTCCGTAGTTTTAATCCGCACGTCGTCAAGAGACGCTGGAGACTGGAGAGGCGTCGTGGGAGGAGCCGGGTGATGCTGGGACCCTCCAACAGCGTGAACATACCGTCTGGGTTCTTTCAGCGCCGGCGACCACCTTCTGAACGAAATACTGTGTTAAAACAACTTTGACTGGGTTTAAATGACAGAACCGTACCCACCTGTGAGGTTCCCTCCTGAGTTTAGGTACGACGATGAGCTGAAACGGCGAAGGGCCGACAAAGAGCCGCGATCCGATTGAGATGAGCAGCCCGAACGCCTGCTCGCTCCACGCTGGCAGCCGTCCCCGACCTGGATCTTGAGCACTGGAAACCAACCAACGTGTTACAATTTTTCAAGAAATTTCAGCTTAATTAACAACAATTTGACTCACTCTCGGCCCATCAGAAGAATGGAGATGACGTTGATGAAGAGCGTTAGTCGGTAGAAGATTGGCAGAGAGCGGAGTCCAGCTCAACAGGGTTCTGCTTGGAGAGAAATGAACTTCCTGATCCACCAGCACGAAAATCGAGCCGGACACCAGTCCAGACAGCAGCGGGCTCACGAACCACGATCCAACTAAATCATTACACATTTATTATGGCAACAAACTTGAGTAAAACAGTTAGTTAGTTAGTGGCTACCGATTTTGCCCGAGCGTGAGCCAGTTGATTCGCGTCGAGCCCCCTGGCAACGATGGAGAAGCCAAGAACGGCCCCAACGATGCTGTGCGTTCCGGAAATGGGCATTTTGAGGAACGTGGCCAATATGAGCCATATGGCGCTGCCACCGAGCGCAGAGAGATTCCCGATCATGTACTCTATGGGGTCATCCTGGTACTGGGTCACCGTCTATTATCCCTTTCCTTATAGTGTCAGATACCTTGTAGCCTGCAAAACACATTATCAAGGTGAAGCATCAATTCAAACTCATGGCAACACACACCACGCTGCAGCGACAGCCCTTCGCAAGACCACCCCAGTTTACCTAGAAGCACGCGGCGCCACTGATCTCGAAGATGGTGGCTAGCAGACAAGGCGGTCCCTGAGCGTGAGCACCTGGACCCAACGCTGGTTCCAAAGGAATTTGCGACCATCATCCTGGCTCCGATCCCGAACGCGAGGACGAACGACACGAGGAACCCCACTAAACAGGATCCAGTGTGAGGTTCCAACTAACCAGATCCATCATGACTTATTCTAATAAATTTTATGAAAGAAACGGCGTAAATTACCTACAAGCGACGCTCCGAGCATCTCGAAAATCGTAGGCGATGATGCAAGCGTTCCTGAGAGAAATGACTTTGGCCCAAACACTGGTGCCGAAGGTGTTAGGCCACCATCGTTAGCGCCGATCCCAAAGGAGAGGAAAAAGCGATGATGGAACCCTGACACCAACACCCACACTGGCTGACAATATGCCGAAGCTGGCCACGGACCGCACGCTCGTCACATCCATTATGATTTATCCACTCCTCTCGCGCGACTAAATACAAGCACTCTAACTTTACCAACGCTCTTATATTACGTGCGTTTTTAA
>LJIJ01002036.1:0-32198 GCA_001718145.1 Orchesella cincta
CAAAGAGAGAGTATGCAATTTTAAGGTGGCTGGATCGTGGGTTCATAGAATAATGTGGAATATCTTATGAATTGTTAAATATGACATGAGCGTTCATGACGGCTGCCGTTACATTTAATCAGGGTTATCGAAATATACTTTAACGATAATTCATCTTATTGGCATTACCTGAGAGTGATGGAAGGTTCAGAAAAGGATTTCTCTGTAAAGGATGATTATGGGTTTGTTTTAGCTATCCTGAAAAATTTAACGATTAGTCAAAAGCTCCAAGAAGAAATTATATTAACATTGCAAACATTGCGCATTGTGGAAACATACATATTAGAAGCCCCATGCTGGAGTTTGTGGTTAAAATAATTGAGAAATCATAACATGTCACTCGGAAAGATTTTACGTTTATGCTAAATAAAAAAGCCACATAAGTTTTACATTTGTAGGCTACGAGCTTGAACCTTTATATTGTTAGACTTACACTAGTCGTAACGCTAATCTCCATATATACATATGTTTTATTATCTATAAGTTTACCTACTAATTACTGCTAGCTTAATGTTTAACAAAGATTTTTGAATGAAAATATTGAATATTTGTTGGGTTTTAACGTAAACTTAATACATATATTACACAATCTACTTAGCTTTAACATTTTAATGGAAAACAAAATATTGCATTGCGTTTGGATTCTATTTTCTTGAAAAGAATTATAATAACTTATCAACTGTGATTAATTTTTTCTTCTTAACACTAAGATGCCGCTTTGCCCAATGTACGTTAAGAAGTCGTGGAGGCACGAACCAACCACACAGACTACAACTCACAGCGGTTCAACTCTTCTGGTGAAGTTTAAGATGAGCTTTAAATTTACTCATATCGAGCGTTTGAAATGGACATTTCCGGCAGCAGACATACTTCATACCATTTTTAACGCTGATGGCATAATCAGTGTTCACAAAACCTTCAATTCTACGTTTTCTTGTTGCTTTTAGAGCTGCTTTCGTTACAGCTGATGCTTTTTCTTTAACAGTTATAACTCTCTGATATTTCTGGGCTGCTCCATTAATACTTTTTGTTTGTTGAACAGAGAGTTCTGTGTCTGATGTCGATTTCTTTTCAATTTTCTTACTCATATCCTTGGCAATGATGTGTTGATGTATCTTCTTAAAATGAAAGTTGACAGCGCTCTTAGTTTTGAAATTCGTTTTACAAATGGCACATTTCGCATCAACATTTCGTGGGGATGAAGACAGATTGTGGGGTTGATCAGCAGCACCATTTTCAGTTGTTGAAGCCAGATGTTTCTGAGGTTCTTGCCCTGTATGTTTTTCCTGCGACGAGTTTTTCATGAATAATTTTCCTTCCCTTGCTCCAGGTGGTAAATTTGTAGGCAAGACGAACCTGTCAGAAAAACGAAAACGGAGTTTAAAAATACATCAAGTGAATTTTAAAGTTTTAAAAGTCCAATGAGTATGAAGGTATTTTACCTTTTATCTTTGTGTTGCTCCAAGAAATGCTTCTCCAGCAGAGGTAATGCGTGGAAGCACCGCTGACATTCCACACATTGAAACCAAATACATATATTTTTAAGATTCAAATTATTATTTTGTGATGCTGACATTGCAATGGATTGGAGTAGCTTTTATGTTGCTTCCCTAAAACTTTCCAAGCTTAATATATTCAAATTGGACAGGAAAATTTGTTCAAGTTACTCACTGCAAAAATCAAATGGCATTTGGAAGGAAAAAATTTGAAACTATATCTTAAACTTTTTTTTATCATAGTAGATAATAAAACTATCAGAAAAATTGAAAAATTGGTGACACTGTATGCCTTTTTGTAATAGTTGTGATACTCTACTGAATACGTACTTAGAGTGGTAGATAAACATCTACACTACTAGTTGAGAGGAATGGGTTTAAAAATGAGTACGTTTTTGTTTAGCTGTGTTTGTGGTTTGTACTGGTCATTTTTCTGTAACTAGAGCATTGTATTGCGCACATAGAAGTTCTGAGCTACAACAAAACTTGGGTAAAATGTACCTTACATTACAGATACACTTTTAGAACAACGTATTGATATCGGGTTATAGTTTAGGGTTTTCACAGCCAAAAATGCACACAAGACAAGAGGTACTTGGTGCTTAACGAGAATAACAATCAGACTCTGCATTTTTTTCAGAAAAGGATTAGTAGAGGTGAATCCTTTTTTCACTTACCTTAGTCGCATACATAAAAACGAAGTAATTTTAAAGGCTTATCATTTTAAGGTTGCAATAGAAGAACAGAAACTAGTTCTAGGAAACGCTCAAATGTACATTCCTTTATAAATATAATATAAAGGGTACTTTTTACTATTCACTATTAGGGAAGGGAATGTACTGCCCCACGTTTTATAAAGTCAACAATATTCGTATGTAGTCAGTTGTAAGGAGAAAATAATACACGCATTTCTGACATATACATATAAAACGTAACAATCAAAATATTTCGTTGTAGTCAAATGGGTATATTGGATTTAAATTACAAATTGTTTTTCAGTGGTACCTTTTCTGGTGCTTGTATCTAAGACAGCTCTGATTCGGTGTCAGATCCCCTCCCTACTGTGGAAAGTATCAATATTCCTCGATCAATCCAGAGGCCTTTCAAATAAAAGATATGTTTATGCTCAAACTGTTAAAATGGACACAAACAACTAGCAAACAAATTAGCATTTCTGTTAAGCACCCGGCGTATAAATCAGTGTACTAGAAAATATTTATTATCTCAATAATCTGACTACAGAGTTAGAGGCAGCGCACAATGACGTGCTTTTGACTAATTCCTCATTGGACACAATGAAAATGGAGTTGACAAACGGAATGATGGAGATTTATTTTGAAGTGAAATTAGCGATATTAAATGGATACAAGTGTTTATAGTAGTAATGCAAGTGTAAATAAAACATTACAAACTTGTAATTTTATATTCAAAATATGTTCTTCCATTGCTTTTACCCATACACAATTTAATTACGATAGTCGCTTCTCCAAATTAGTTATAAAAATTGTACTGAAATTAATTTTTTCTTGGCAAGACTAGAATGTACGCAATATACATTCAACCGTTGTAGATTCACACACGAACCACACATACTACAGATGATAGCATTGAAACATGTTTGTTGAAGGTGAGGATGAGACTTTTAATGAACCTCAAAGTTAGTATGGATACTTCAGACAACAGCATTTTTTGAGCTTTCGACATAATCTTCCTTGACAACGCGCTTAATTATACTTTTTGTTGTGGTTTTAAGGACCACTTTCCTTCTAGCTGCTGCATTTTGTGGTTTTGTTAAAAAGCTCCGATTATTCTGGTCTACTCAACTAACATTTTCGTTTTTAGAATTCTGGGATTCGCCCGCGATCTCGTTACTTATTTTCGTATCGGGTAATCCTTTCGTGAAATATTAAGGATTGGGCGTATTTCGTCAGACGAGTATAGGACGATACTATTCAAACCCTCACTGGCGTCTAAAAATAACATGAGTTTAAAGCTTTTATTTTGGGCAAAAATCATGTATGTATGTATATCCATTATTCTAATCTCCTAGAAAAATATTGATTATCTGCTGTACCCCCAATAGCTTGAGGTGTAAACCAAACTACAAAAATTATCCCACAAACAAATAAGTCCTTGAGAGGGTCTACAATTGCTGATATACTTGTAATCTGCTCAACAATTCGAGAAATGGACATCATTAGCTTGAAATATTTGACTGCTTACGATTCAAATCAGGAGGGTTGAGTTAGTAATGCTTCAAATTGAACATTTGTTGAGTTAGGTATTAGCTCGGGTGTATTTAATTTCTGAAGAAATTGACGAACATTAAAAAATTTGATCCACATTTCATTACAAAGGGGTTCAAAGATTGTATTCCTGTGTTTTGAAATACTGAACGTTTGCACTGGTTGAATAAAGTGGAGGTTAAACTACAAATCCAATGTTGAAGATAGACAGTGCAGAGTGTATAATTTTCTTGATAATCCATAATCTTTAGCCTGGAAATTCATTTTTTTGATATGCGATGTCATATAAATTTGATGCTCAACTAAAAGCAAAGCCAAGTAAGTTAAATCCAGTGGTGATACTCTATAAGAATATAAGAATTATCTCGTGGAACGGTTGGTAATAATACATTACCAAAGATTTTGTTGCAGCTCATAATGTGGGAATGGTTGTCCACTTGTTCACGGAAAGTAAAATCCCTACATGGAAAATCCAACAATCAAGAATCCGGCTGGAAATTTCAGAGATTGCCATAAAATTACGTGCATTAGCATAAATTGCAATTTATGGCTTTATACAATGTGATAAGTGACTTAAGTCTGGAAAAGCAATGACGCAGATGTGAATACATTATGGCACATCAACTTATTCAATGCTTTTGTCTTGGTAGTGTTCTAACTTCGACCATCAATTGCAAACCAAGGCTATAACCATTTGATACAATTCTACATACAGTTCTCTCATACTAACAACTTTAATGGATAACCTTTATGGGCGTGTGGGCTATTAAACGAATTTATTGTGAGTAATAAAATCTGCCTCAATAAAATGCTATCAACATATTTCTACAAATGCATTGTCTAACGAGGAAATCATCAGCGAAAGAAATCGCGGATTTGGACGATTTTCGTGCAAATGATACAAACCATGGTGTATGTCAAATGACTAGACCTGTTCATCACATATAAATATATGTTTCTTATGCGTTCTCGAGCTTCAGCCAAACTTTGTATGTGAACGTTTGGTCACAAATGGAGTCATTTAAAACCATGTTGGTACATTATAACTCCCATATTTTGAGGTTTTAGCACATATCACATATGTAGTAACATATTTTGGCTTTTTTCAGCCAAATTGGCCGTTATTCTGAAATTTTTAACACGTTTTACGAGATTTTAACAACAATTTCAGAAATTTTTCATTGAAATTTTGGCTGACAGTCTATAATGTGTTACTAAACGTCCAAATTTCAATATAAACTACGTAAATTTGAATGTTTAAGAGTTAAAGAATACATGAAGTCACTTTTGACACAAAATATTCCGATTTTGTATCTCTTTTAGTCAATTTTAAACGATTTTAACCACATATTTTACCATCTATTTTGCCGTTTTTAGGCACACATTTAAATACATATTTCGGCCTTCATAACCACATCTTTTGAGCAGGTCTTCAAATGACCTGGTTGGAATTTAGCAAAATAAGTGATCTTCATGTCTCACCATTACCTTGTGATTTTTACTTAGAAGATGATATACACTATAAGATGGCGATTTTCTTTGGCAGGATGATACCTATAGCCATAAAAGCTTATGTGCTTTCTCTTGCTTTTAATTTAGTATTAACTTTTAATTCCATAATCTTCGACTGCTGAAAATTTCTAGGCCATTTTTATGCCAAAAGTTGAAAAGTAGAAGAGTGGAGAATATTCGGAAACTAGACACTCTCCGCTCCACAGTTTCTCTTTGCAGTTCAACCTTAATTAGACAAAATACCCACTTTATAAGATCTCCAAGTTTATAATTTTTGAAACAATTTTTCCCCATATGAAATGTGGACTGCATTTTTCCAAATTTATAAATTTCTTCAAAAAATTAATCCAACCCGGGTCATACTTAACACAAAAACTGGTAGATTTGAGACTTCACAGAGAACAAGCCTCCTATGCTGGTGGGCAAACGCCCACATAGCTCATGCACACTTTGTGGTATTTTATCGAATATTGTGCTACATAAAATATGATGAAGAAACAAGTGGCTTGTCATTTGTGGACTTCATCATAGACTTGTTCTGTTGGGCGGCAAGTTTTCTTCAGATGGTTTGCACTTGGACGTACTGGAAAAAACACGATGAAGCGGTATTTCTATTGAACCAGTCCTACGCCCACAGAAAGCCAGCCGGTAAGATAATAAGTAATAGTGCATTTTACATAAATGTTCTTAGCACAATAATCCTATCTCTTACGGTTCACAGACGGCAGTGAAGTCTTGTTAAGCGTTCTGCTCTACTCCCTTGTTGGGGTATGCCTGATTTTTCCATTCTTCTTGGCGGGATTACCAGTTTTATTCACTACAACAGCTTTTCACTCGATCCTTCATTTTTACCTGCCGGAAATCCTAATGAAGAATCCTGTCTTTGAAATGATTGCGACCTCTTTTTACCTTAGCTCTCACTCTTTTTATGGACTGACTGTAATTATTGTAGCACTGACAACATTGATGACCGTTTTAACCGTGACGGGATATATAATGAAGCCATCGTTCGTAGAAAACTTCAAAAGAACATCGGGAAAAGTTAATGGACAGGCTTATTCTGACCAAAGCTTTTCAAAAGCGGTTGCACAATACAGAGTAGCGTATTTGATATGGGAATCCGTCCTAAGGTTCGGTTCAGTCTTTTACCCATGCTTGATTCTGGGTGCATATCTTCTGAATGTCGTTACCACTTTCTGTGTAATCAAACTGTTTTATCAGTTACCGCCAATGATGGTGGCGATGCTGGCGTTTATTGATATTACGGTTGCTCTGAACACGGTCATTATTCACAAGTTTGCATTGGTCATTCTTAGTGACTTTGACACATTTCAAGGAGAATGGAAACGAGAGCTGCATAGTAAGAAAAGTAGAAAACTTTTGAAAGCCTGTTATCCTATTCGGATCAGAATTTGGCATTTTTTCGACCTGGATGAAACCACTCTTTTGCAAACTCTAGAACAGGTTGTGGATATGACTGTTTCGCTGCTTCTATCAACTTAACAGTTTTGATGGATGGATGGCATATGCTTCTGTTTCACATACTCAAACACAAAAAAGGAAGTCCTATGCACGTAATTAAAATTTTGAACATAATTTGTGTTAGTGATTTTATGAATAATATTCTAGTAATTGTATTTTGCACACTATTTAATATTTTGGAAGTTCTGAAATTGACTGTAGTAAAATAATGGAATGGAACTAATTTTCTTTTAAATTTTACCTTAAGCGTTAGCTAGTGGTACGTAAGGATTGCTATTTGCATATTATGTCAAAAATAGTGTTGGATACTAGTAATTTTTGGTATTACAAAAGGTTTTAGTAATAGTAAGCCTAACTGATTCGATTTTAATAATAGTGTTGGTTTGGTAAGACTTTTGAAATGATTTTAGTAGGGCATGCAGTTAATGCGTCACCGTAAAGACAGTTTGCCACTCTTTTTAGGTGAAATGCAAAGTGGGAGAACGTGTCACTTTTTAAGACTTAGACATCCACCGATTAAATAAAACTTCACTTTTTATGTTAATCCTTCACTTAACAAAAAGCAACGTGTATATAGCTAATTTGCGTAGTGGTAGTTTATGAAAATAGTAAGATTAATGTCTGAAGATTTTACTTATACCTATATTAAGCTACACATAAAACTCGCACCACTCTTTTAGCGGCTCTTCTTATGACTTGTAGGCATCAATAATAATAATAACTAGTGATAATAAAATGTAATAAAATTTATGACTGTTATTGGATACTAGTAAGTTTTGGTATAACTAAAAGTTTTAGTAATAGTAAGCCTAACTAATTTCATTTTAATAATAGGCACAATAATAGGAGCCCCATAAAACAATTTAGCCACCCAATCAAAAAAATAGACTTTCCCAATACAATAGTTGGTCACTTTTTAAATAAAAAACGCTTTATTTAGTTTTCCCATACAATAGTATAATTTTACACTGATCTAAATAGCTTGAAATTGAAACATTTTCTCCTAATAATTACATTTGAGTAAGTTCTTAAGACACCAACTTCATGGAATCAGCAGTTATGAGCTATCTATAGCTTTTTTTCAACTGGATTACGGGTTTTGAAACATTGGAAAGTCAATGGAAATCGTTATTGAAGTTCATCTCATGAGGGATGAAACAATGTTCATAGTTGAAAATGATCGACATGATAAGCTTCCAATTTAGTTCAATTTGGTGTATTGGATTTTCTTAACAGCTTGAATTTTGATTAATATTCATGCACACTACTGTTTAGAAAACTGATTATTATGTATTAATATACAATGTTCCTTACAAATATTTTACACCAGAAAATTGCTATTAGTTTATGAAATTATGACAAAAATCGTATTCAATCACCAATCAACCACTACCTAAGCATATCCAAAACGGTCTTGCGTGAAATTTTACAACTTTTTATAACGCATAAAGGTGATAAAAGGTTTTGACGTTGCTTGTCCGTACGTTCAGCAGGCAGGGTTTTACTCGGATAATATAAATTATAAGTTCCTTGTTTCAGTTCGACTTTGGCACATCTCTCAGGTTTTACGTAACCTAATGATTCGGGTGGAACAAACGGAGTAAATCATCTGAGTAAATGGGTACAATGAATACGCTTTTGCTGATGTACTTCTTAAAATGCAATGGCTTCTTTAATCGACCGGTTCATTTCCATGCTGTCGTATCATGTGAATACTAAAATAAACATCATTTGCGTTTTATGTTGACATGAACTTGTGCAATTGATTTGAATACAGTAGTAAATTAAAAGTATTTCAAACTCAAATCTGTATTAAGAAACTGATATAATGTACAGATCACTCACTTTACTCGTCAGGTAAAAAATCAAGTGTAAGACCAAGCAGACACATAACATATCAGCATATCAGTTCATTTAAATAGACTCTCTGTTTTTGTGCTAATTTCTATTTTTCCTATTGGGAAATTATTTAAAAAGTAACGAAGTCTCGTATTGGGAAAGTCTATTTTTTTAATTGGGTGGCTAAATTGTTTTATGTGTCACTTAAATGCATGCCTTAATAATAGTATTGGTTTCGTAAGACTTTTGGAAATGATTTTAATAATAGTAAAGTAACGCCTAAATCATTTTTGTAAAAGTAATTGCTACTAATGGTTTTAGTAAAATGCACGCAATGAAAACAGCTAATGGTGGTTAGTTTGTTTTTGATTGTACAACAATTTATATAATCAATACTAAATTTGCAACATAAATACATATACCCGATCAAAGATCAATATATAAGATCAATTAATATATTCTTTGTTACAAGAAATCAAAATTCGAGTTTCCAGAGGATTAGTGGTTCTATTTCTTCCTCAAGAAAAACACAGACCAGACATTGTAAACATTCTTTCTGCGCAAACAGTACTAGCTGGGTAGTCATTAAAAATTTACTCTTAATAAAAGTGGATAAATTGGGTAAGTTGTCGTCCATTTCAAACGTAACGCTAAATTTGGCAACTTTCAGGGTACCCACCCACCCTTATAACGCTTGCGTCACGCTACCGCCCCTCCCTTTCGTCACGTAACGCAAGTAGGCTTTGTGTGTATATATGTTATATGTATTTATTCTATATTTTAAGAGATTTATCATAACCACGTAGACGTTTTTAACTATACAACCATTTAACAACTTAATCTGCAATGTATCAACACCAAAATTTACAATTTAACTAAAACATTTGAAACACATTTGACTACAGAAAAAACTTTTTATTGATATTCCAAAATTCTGCTACTTTCTATTGTTGAACTAAAGCGGCTTCATTTGCAGTTCAAAAACTTTTAAATTTAATGTTAAAAAATCTAACACAATCGAAAAATGTCATTATGTGGCTAAATTATATTAAATGGAAAAATGAAATTGTTCTATGACTCAAACACAAAAGTTCAATTCTTAAATTCCTCGTTGATACAACTCAGCTGTTGACAGTTGCAGCTAGGTAGCCAAATTCTGCTAACCGGTAGCAGAATTCTGCTACCTTCCAATTCGTCACTCTGCCTGTTAACACAGGCAGGATAAGTGAAGTTTCAAAAAAAGGTTGATATTTTTGCTTCCCAACTAATTCGGGTACGCTCTTTCGACTGGGAGTGAAAGTTTTGCTCTAAACCTCTGTCAACCACATGAAAATGGTAGGGTAGCAGAATTCTGCTACCGTTTTCTATCCTCTTCATGTTAATGGTAGCAGAATTTGGCTGCCTAGCTGCAACTGGTTGATGCATTTAAAAACATTCCAACTAAATGACGTTGAAGCGTTGCAGCACACTATTGTAAAGCGTGTCAGAAGAACAATAATGGTGATAATGATGAATAAGTTTTACATGAATTATGAAAGCTTATCAAAGTGGAGCAATTGAATTTTGCGGCTTTTGTATTTGGAACTTATTACAAATTAAAAATTTTCATGGCCTGAATAATATCTAATGAAGATTTATCTCAAAGCATATTAATTTTGTAACTATCATCAGTTAGAAAACTTGCAGGTTTCACTGCCGCAATACAGCAAGATTGTAGTCTGTCATAGTAACATAATGTCAAGAAAGATCACGTCACAAGCCAAGTCACTTTATTTCAAATTGCAAATTAACTTGAAATATATGCATATGTCAATCTGAAGCTTTGTAATCTTTAACGTCATGAATAAGTAAGCTGACCTCAGCATCCAGAGAGTGTGTTCATAACATGATTAAATATAAGGTTGCATGAATAAAGTACATGAGCTGCACCAGTAACGCCCACGGAAAAGTGCATGAATTACTAAAGCACTTCCTAGTATTCTTACTAATTTTTATTTTAGTAATAGTAAAAATTTTGACTCAAAAATCAAAGAACACTTACATTTGTTACTTAAGATTGATTGTAATGATATACATATAGTGTGAAATCAATATAAGAACCTTAAATACGGACGTGTGGGCTAATGTGTAATTGTATAACTTACTTTTCAAATATATGTCATTCAATGACTTCTAATACTCTTATCGCTAAGGCAAAAACTTCTTAAAACATCTAATTTACTTTAAAATTAATTTTGACACCATTATATATATGCAATATAACATCAATTACTCATCACTCGTTGAATTACTCAATTGTGAACTCACAAATTTTCCTAAGGTTGTCATCAGTGTAGCTAAAGCTGGCTATACATTATCAGTTGCTAGTTATTTTTAGTTTTCTAAAATTATTAACAACTGGAAAGTAAGATCAGCTGAAAAGTTCAAGCACCTGAGCGTTGTGAGGGACTCGAGAAAATTTTGTGACCCCATTTTGATTCTAATTAGCTGACAAGACTTGGAAAACCGGGTAAGCCAGCGTCTCTGCGATATATTTGTCATAGAACTTAAATTGCGATTCAGTATCACAAATGCGTTCTCTGATTCAACATATATCCCCACCATTCCTCCAAGCAACACCACGGCTGTTAGCACGGAATTTATAAAAATGAAAACTGCCAGAATCAGCGGCATGGAATTTTTGAAACCCCACTCCAGACGCATCAGAGTTGCTAGTCCAATCGAAACGCAAGGGATTGCAGTAACAACTAACACCAATACTGTTTCTTGCAACACTGAATTAGCAAGCAAAGCCAAAACCTGAATATTTCTGTAGGTATGTCCTAAGCGATAAATTGATATTTTTTTTCGAAGGCAAGAAAGTCTCAGAAAAATAGTAATGCAATCCTTTAAGCTCAAAACACAAAGAATTTGGAAGCCTGCAATGGTGAAAATTATTACACTTAACACAAAAAACCACATACAATGATTAGCAAGTAGTATAATAGCTTTGATAAGTGTTGAAATCAATCCTAGATCCCAGTTTCTGCATTCTGGCAGAAGAAAATAACCAGCCAATGATTCTTTGCAGGGATGAGTCAAATGAAGACCATGAACTACAATGAAGGAACCTTGAATGCATGTAAGGGGCAACAAGTACGCAAATAGTAGATTTAGCTTTTCCACCCATGTTCGTTTTGGACACTTCACGGCCACTAAAATGGCATAACAAATTATTCCCAGCAAATTTTGAAGTGTAAGCGAAAAATTTATTTATTAAATTTATTACCTTTCAGGTGATTTGATGCAAATTGGATCAATCCATTGATGAACAACACAATACTACTGTTGTTGGTTTTACACGCCATTAAAAAGCATCTGGACATTGATGCCGTCACAAGAGTAAACCCAACGATAATTTTGGTGACTACATCAGAATTTCCATGAAACCCTGCCAATGTTTGTATGAGTATGAGTCCTACCATTACGTTGGTAAAAGTATGTTTGAAATTTTCCCTTGACTTAGATTCATTGCTGTTGACAAAACACTTAAACTTATTTGCTGATTTATCCCAGTAAAAGTTTGCTGCCCCGGATTCAAAGCCCAGTTTCACGGTGGCCAGAAACAGTTTGAAGTTTTGTGCCAACATTATCTCCCCTGAAAATAAAATGTATTTAGGTTTTAGGTTTCACAAAGTATATGGTAGTTCGAAATTTCTTTTGTGAGTAAAATGCGCAAAGATTATTGATGTTTTGGGATTAGCTGATTTTTAGGATAATAATTTTTACATCTTTAAAGAGAAAGTTTATGAGCACCGAGTAGGTGATTTCTTGCTTACTGACTAAAAGAGTTTGGTGCTACCTTCGCTTCTTTCTAATGGTCTCTGTCTAAAAAGTCAGACGTTGACATAAATGGATTATATGGAATCAGAAAAATTTATAAGGGCCGATCTATCGTAGAGATAGCTTATGTGTTTTATAGGTAAATCAAGCAAGCATATATGAAGCATATATAATGAGAACTCGTGCCGCTGCCTACAGAAAAGACGAGAACATTTGACGGATTGGCTACTGGTGGAACGATGCTATCATAAAAGATTTAGGCGACAGATATCACGCAAACAAGAAACAAATATATTTGAAGTGGACATTAGGAGGCAAATTCCAATGAGGCATTATTTTTTCACAGATCAAATTAACGATTCCGTTGGCCAAATCATTTTACACTTTGGAAAGTATTTGACGGTCAGGTTTCAGGCGTATAAATTGATTTGTTAGGTCGAGAAATACTTCCGAGCAAACTGACGTGTTTTTATATTCTACGAGTATTCAAAGACAGTCAAGTAAATAACATATTTGTTTTCGCCGAAATGGTGAGAAAAATATATCCATTTTATACTCTATTATATTTCAACAAGCTTTTGCTATCTGTTAACAATGTTAATTAAATCTTGAATGAAATAAATAAATATTTGTTGAGTTATAATATACAATTTACTGACATAGAGCACAAAAACTGCTCACCTTTTACATTGCATTTAAAAAATACTTTGTATCTGGATAGCTTTATAACAGAGCATACATGTTTTTACGTTATTAAAATTCCGACATAAAAATTACAATCATTTTTACATATGAACAAATATTGGTGGAATTTTAAATGGTATTGGAAGAATGTTCTATGGTCTAAAATGCACGCTACAAAATTAGTTTTCATATGTCAAAAATGTTGACATACCACAATTTGAGGGTTAAGCTTTTTATTGTATTTTGTCGGGTAAACAAACCAACCACAACGAATGCAGGATGCAGCCGTCGAACAACGTTGGGGAAGTTAAAGATGGGCTTTAAATTTATTCATATCGAGTGTTTGAAATGGACATTTTCGGCAGCTGATTTGCTCATTGTATCTGTTTTGAAGCGTTTCAGTTTAAATTGAATTTTTTTCTCATCAAAGTAACGATGAATCAGTTAGTCAGTGAAATATACAAGCCAAAATATTTTCTATAACCGAGCTAGATAAAAATCTTGCCAGTGGTATCTATCCTTTTTTATGCTTTCTCTCTACTAAATTCGAGTTTAAGTTCTGGTGCTTTGTTTCAGAATAGGAAATCAGTGATTCATAACAGGGTGAATTATCCCAACAAGCTGAGTAGAGAGTTGCTGGCAGAGTGAATTTAGGTGTATATTTATTATTAATTCGTTATTAGACACGATGATAATGGAATGCTGAAGATTCTGGTTGATGTCTAATGAACATATTTAAATGACTACACAAGTTTGGCAATTTAAACATTGCAAACTATCATTTCTTTACTATTGTAATTTACTTTCTTATGGATATAAATCGTAATAACTCTGGTTTTATTATTAGCATTAGTGGTGAAAAATTTGTTTGCAATTCGATAGTACAGAAGTTTGAAGCAAGGTAAGTTAAGCAAAAAGTTATATTACAGAGTACAAACTATATTTTGTTATAAAAAATTCTTTTATGGTTTTGTATTTGCTACAAAAATTTTAATAACAGTAATTTACTCCCCCAAAATGGTTCAAAGTAAAGTTCTACAACATTATATTTCTTTACAGCACATGACGCCTCGTGTAATGAACATCGTCCAACTTTAATTATTTGAGGTAAAATCCACAAAGGACTTTTAAAAGGATCGTACAAAATAAGTCAAAATATATTAGATTGGTTTTTCTGAGAGGTTGAACAATTGTAAATTGTGTGGTTGTGGTTGAAATACTGTCTACATTGTTTTAGTCTTTAGTACTTTGTTGTCAAGTTTTTTACAAGGATGGCGTTTAGTTAATTAAATAGTCGCAAGTGGAAACTGTCACAATAAGTGCGAAGTGGTGTAAAAGGGAATGACGGGTTTTCCACCGAAATGTTGGTATAATCACAGAAATGCTACGCCCACATGTTTCACATTGATTTTGGTATACGAAAATGCAGATTACTTAAACCACTCCTATCTAAATTTGTAGAATGCATGATGTATTATATTCCACTAGCTTGTGGACGTCGTTGCAACTTTCTTCTTAACCGCAAAAATAAATACTCTGCTAGTTTTTGTTGTAACTAACCAATATGTAACCACATCCTTAAAGCAATCAAAATGAGCACAAACAGTCACATTGATCAGCACAAAATGGCAAAGAAGGCTCTGGTTACGCTATTATGCTGACGTTCCTTTATTTGAGGTTTATATTTCAGTGAAATCAGTTACCGTTCACTTACGGCGAAAATGAAATGTACTGCAAGCATATTTAATAATGTTTTAATTTCGCTGAAAACATTGAAGCATTAATCTTCCTACTAAATATGAAACGCGAATTAGGATAACGCATGATCTCATACAGGATACTTTGTGGTAATAGAAAAATGGAAAACAAAATTTAAATTTTACTTTAGATTTAAGTGCTGAACAAATAAAAACTGAGTCTTGCTCACCAAGCAAATACATTCTGACAGAAGTTGTAGTGAGTTCTAAAAAATTTAAAGCCGAGTTTTAGTTGTTGGAGTTTTTATTTTTGCATAAATACTACCATGCTTTAAAAGCATAATTAAAATGAAGGTTTCAGAGATTAGCATTCTGATTGCACTTTTTGTGTGTCAAACAAATGGATTATACATAAGGTATGATTTAACGAATCCGCTTAATGCGGTTAGAGCAGGTAACCTTTCAATTGAACAATTCGTGGCAAGTATTGAACCCAAAGGTGGAGCGAAGTCAAATGTGATACATGGACTTTATGTTACAGGTAAAATTTGATTTTAATTAAACTTTCACCAGCATCGTGAAAACAAATATAAACTTAGCTCTCTCGTACTTTCATAGATTGCAAAATCCTAGAATGTGGAGATCAAATACGTGACGTGATTCAGAGTGTGCAAGAGTCTCAGGCAGTGAATAGGAGTATTATTTTACACTTGAAGTTTGGGTCAGTCTTAAACAAGTTTTTGTAAATGTGCCACAAAACTAATGAGAAGTATAACTATATCATTCGACAATACAAATATTCGATTTCTTTGATTGAGAATTCTGACTTTGTTGAAGTTGCTAAAAAAATTCCCAGAGGAATTTTTGCAATGAAGAAGTCGTTTGCAAAATAATTGTAATAATAAAAAACCCTAAATGCTCTAGTATGCATATTTCAAATTTGTTGCTACCATTAGTCCAATTTGGTTTGTTACTACAAACCAAACTCTGAAAAGCTGAGATAAATTTTCTGGCAAAATCAACGAAGAGTTCCTCGCCATATTGCAAATAGTTCTCTCAAAGTCAATCGCATTTTTAATTGTGTTCTTAAGTAGACCCAACTGAAATGTCACACCCAACATTACTGTTTAGCAAGAGTGGCTTTTAGCACATCAAACATTCCAATTTAAAAATAGGTATCGTATATTTTTAATGCCGTAATGAAGTGTTTCTACTCTTTCATCAAGTGCATCAGGCAGGCAGCTTAAAAGTTTTAATTTTTTCTTGTTAGAATTGATATCGATACTTTGCAAAGCCTCAAAATACCAACCAACCTAACAAGGCTGCACTTACCAGATGGCAAATATTGGATACATTTTGCACTGCCTGACAACGTAACCTGCGAAGATTTGAAAGATGTTACTGCTGCCAATTGGGAATTGCAGATGAATCCACTGACTTGGTTCTCCTCTGAAACTGTAAAAAATATTCTCGGTGTTGGATTTGGGTACAACGAAGATTTAATTGGCTGTTACGTGTTGTACAAAGTCATCCCGCTTTCTTCATACTTTATAACTTCCATGGATTTTGGCATAACACCTGGCGTTGTAGAATCATTTGGTCTCTTTAAAAAACGGATGGACTCCCTTCACGATTATAATATTGAGTTCATGAAAGTTATGTTCCGCTCTAATTACACAGAGCCTTATATTGACTACTATGTACCACCACAGAGTGTTGGGGATGCGGTTCATCGTCGCCTTTTGCATTCTTTTTGGAAACTCGTTGTTACACCTCATGATAGCAAAATGGGTGTCGTGTTGCCAATGCCTTTAACCAAACTACCCCGTTTATATCCAGGCAAAATGATTCCGTACATTGATTCCGAGTCGTGCTCCCATGTGAATGACATTCCGTGGTACGCAACTTCAGCTTTGGCTACACTATCCAAACATTTTCAGTCTGCTGTTTTAACACACGGTATATAATTATTTCTTTAATTTATTATTATGCGTTTTAAAATTTATTAATTAATTAAAGTTTTGTACCGTTTCCTGCAGCTGAGTGGACACTACTGAAATCAGTTGCGGCACAAAAATACTACGCAGCAACAAACAAGACTAACATCCACCAGGATATTCGACTCGATATAATTATCGATTACACAGATTGGCTACCATACAATCCGGTAGTTTTTGGGTCTACAAGATGTGACCACAAGTGGGAAGCAATTGAGGCAGAGCTTATTGTACTTAATCGTCAGCGTGCACATCCGCTGGAAAATGTGATGGCAAAAACCTTGCTATTTGCGGTTGAAAATAAAAACGATGGAGGCTTTTCAGTAAATGTCGACCGCGAGTTTGCCAAAAGAATGTCTTCTCGAGTGACTATCGGTGTGGATTCCAATCAACATCATTTGGGGCATTGAATGATACTACTGCACAAGCAGTTGTTGATGCATGTAAACAAGTCCATGGGAGTCTCTACACATTGCAGTCATATTTAAAACTCGATTCCATAGCAACTCTTAATATCGTGAACAGTCGGCAGTTTGAAAACAACGTGCGACCAAAACTGGAGGAGATGAAGGCGTTTAGAAGCATTATACTTGCCAAGCATCCAGAAGCAGATGTGTATTTCCAACTCCGGTTTGACCTAAATATACTGGACTACTATGCAACTGTATTTTGCAACAGGGAAGCTTTAAGTTTACATGAGCAGATTGAAGGCATTTCAAACTGGGCTTTGTTTAATGCAATTCCGCTAATCATCGGGAGGGCATTTGACGACGTTAATCACGGCGTATTCCAAACCTGGTTTTCGGTTCTGAGGCCAACCTTAGAAAACTTCAGGGATGTCAATCCCTACTTAGTAGTTCGTAATTATCCAAAAATTCGGGACACCATGGATCTGGAACCTTGCATTGAATGGACGAAAGAAAGACCAGCGTTATCGCTTACCTATTTCCACAACAACTATATAGGCTCTAGCTTCGATGCTACAAATATGCGCAAAGACAGACCAATTACCAGGGATGAATACGAAATCCTTTTACAGTTCATACTTCACAGGTTTGATTTAGTGGAGGTTCTACTCGCGAAAGATTCCTACAAAAACTTTGTTAGAGCTCTTGATAAATTGGCAACGGATGGACTGATTGACGAGGCAAAGAAATTTTTAATCCTTTTTGACCACGGCGATTTCAGTGAGCAAGAACAGTTGGAGACTTTCTACTCGTTCCTTAATTTTACAAAAGTGACGCTAGGAAACAACATAGAATTTATACAAGGAATTACTTATGGTTTGGGTGCATTTCTTGAACAAACTGAAAACATGAGCTACGAAGAATTTATGAATGCAACGTATCATCGTCACACAATGATTGTAGGTTGGGGTCAAACATTTAATTTAACGATGGGAGTTTTCATGGGAATTGACAATTGCGAACAACTTTTACTGCAATCTAAGAAATCAAACGATTTTATAACAGAACCCTTCCTACGTAATGCTGAATACATAGTTTGCCACCAAAATATGGACTTAAATAAATATAACAAAACAAAAACTCTTGGGGAGTTTCTTGACAGGAACCTTTACATTAAAAAGATAACTGGTGAATTTTACCCCAACATAAATCTACAATTTAGAGTTTCAGTGAATGTAACTTTAACAGAGACTACACTTAACGAATACCTTATTCTAATTTCTCATATGAAAAGCTTCGCAGTTATTAGCAATATCAGCTATATATTGGTAGACGCTTTCGGTGAAGAGTCTTTCCCAAAAAATGGATGGTGGAAAATTACAAACTATTCCGATCTGGCCGTACCATCAGTTTACTTAGAAAAATATTCAGGTACTCTTTTTAATAAAAATTGATTTAGTCTGTATAAAATTTACTTAATTAATGCTACTTTTTTTATTTAACAGCCTTTTTAGGGTCACAAACTTGGTGGCCGACTTCTCCTTCCATACCAACAGCAAACAGTACAAATGATAAACAAATTGTGGTTTTGGTGGTCACTTTTTCCTTTCTCATTTTATTGATTTTTGCATTGGGTTTGAGTCTCTGGTATCATAAAAATAAAACGATACAGTATCTCTCAAATGAAGAAGAATATGAGTTTCGCAATGGACTGAAAGTAAGTGGAGAAGAGAATTCATTTGAGTTGGAATCTTTTAAGATAGACGCTAACCAATATCCATACAATAAACAGTTGGAAATTCCAAAGGAAGAGTTTAGATTTGGTAAGAATCGAAAAACTTAATTATTTATATGGAACAGGTTACAGAACTATGTGTTATGTGAATTTTACAGACCAGTCGAAGCACATTGGTAGTGGAACATTTGGACGTGTCTATAAAATGAAGGTTGGTAATTTTGAATCCGAAGTTGCTGTGAAAATTCCACAGTTGTCTGTGGGCAAGGATGCAATATTAGGTGCCCTGCAGGAAATCAAGATTTTGACGTTTATTGGAACTCATGAAAATGTAATCAGGATACTGGGAGCTTATACAAAAGAAATAAAACTGGGTACATCTTAATAATGTTAAATTTATTTTGATTTTTAACGTTAATCATGCTCTAACTATTGTGACATAATTTTATCTTTTTTACTGTCGTGCACTCAACACACAACATTTACAGGCCGTGTCTACATTGTTACTGAGTTTTGTTCTGAAGGATCGCTGTTAACTTACCTTCAAACCTCAAGAAATGAATTGAATCCAATTCTGAACAGCTCTTCGTCATTAGTGATTGAAAGGAACTCAGAGACCGTCCAGGAAAGGGAACCAATAACACTTTATGAAATGCTTCGGTACTCCACTGAAATTGCAAATGGAATGGAATTTATCTCTAAGAAAAAAGTAGTGCATGCAGATCTAGCGGCCCGCAATATACTTCTTGACCACAACAGAACCGTAAAAATTTGCGATTTTGGACTATCCAAAAAATTGTACAACTACAAGGACTATGTTAAGAAAGACAAAGATCCGATGCCTTGGAGGTGGATGGCCATTGAAACTTTGAAGAAAATGGAATTTTCAACAATGTCTGACGTTTGGTCCTATGGAATATTAGTGTGGGAAATTTTTACTTTGGGTAAGTTGCTCCTAAGTTATTTGCTTACGTGGTTTTTTATTTGCAGTGCATCACAATTATTATTTGCAATTTCTAATGTTAAAGTTGTTGTGATTTGTTGCTTGCTGTTTTGAAAACATTTTCTTATAACTTCAATGTTTTAACAGAAAGTAACCAAATTATTAATTATTTCCTTTTGTTTAATTCCCAAATGTACTAATTAGGGGATGTTCCATATCCGACAATGACGTGGGATGACGACTTCATTCTGAAGTTAGAGCAAGGTTTACGCCCTATAAAGCCAGTTCGTTCTTCTGATGAAGTGTAAGTAGTGATACTAGTTGTCAGTTCAAAATTAACTGTAATATAATTAGCATGATTTATTATGGATTGTTTTATACAGATACAAGCTCATGGAGTGTTGTTGGAATATCACTCCTAATTTAAGACCCACTTTTGCTGAATTGAGGGAAATGTTTTCGAATCTAAAAATTTATGCGTATCAACAGGTCATTTAAAATTCTATAAACGGGCTTACATATGATACAAAAAGTCACCATGTATCTTAAAGTCATTTAGTCACAAGTAATAGTGAATAGTAATTTATAGAGGCTTTAACCGTTGTTTTGTGGTATAATGTAGAGAAATCGTAAAAATACGTTTGTGCAGATGAAAAGAAGAATTAATCAATCCTTAATATTATAGAAAATTGGATATTTATTATTTACTTGCTTGAAAGTAGATATTTCAAATGTTCGGCATTCCTTGGTTGTAGTTTAATTATGTATCTAAAAAATATGCCTTACTTAATTTATAACTAAACAAAAGCTTGAATTAAATTAAATTTGTCAGACAATCGAACTTCTTAGTAGACGTAATGCCAGCCAAGTCTTTTTTAACAACGCTTTTATTCATCATGAAGCTGTATTACGAAAAAGTCAACAAATAGTTCGCATTGTATTGTTATTTTGACAACTTAAAATTCTATTTTTGTTACCTCAATACATGGAAATGCTGATCCGAAAGTACACGAAAGGAGTTAACTCGTAATTGCTGTTATAGTTTGCGATGAATATAATAAGATTGCCGACGGTGTCGTAACCACGTTATCTCGTATTTTTCAATATTTTCCAAAATGTCATCATTTTCCACTACCGCCAACCTCCTATTTGTCATGCTCCGTTTTGCATGACCATGACGGCGTTTGCATTTAATTGTACAAGAAGCATTTATTGATGGCTTTTAATACGAATCGTTCGTGGTTTGTTATTGCAGCAACTATCCGAATAAAATAGCTGATATTCAAAACATAATGTATCAGGAATTATAATACGTTTTTATTAAAATTTTAACACATTGTCATAAGTGCAGCGTGCAATAAGTAGAAAATCCTAACAAATACCATTCGGAAGAAGGAAAGCCAAAATTATAAATGTTTCAACTTTTTATTTTTGGTACTTCCCACTACAACCGCAAACAAAGGAAATTTTCTTTGTTTTTATTTTATTTTTTAAACGTTTGTGCTCACTAGTAAAAATTATCCTTTTTGCTTGTTTATGGTAAATTGGTGCAACGTTTTGGTAATTATTATGTGTCATAAACCGTGCATTAAAATTGCAACTACATTAAATTTTCAGTATAAAGTATTATTGATAAATCCACAAAAACAACCTTCAAATACAGACACGTCTAACCTCATACAGGAAATAAATTGCATGTATTACAATTCTGGAAATGTTTGTGGTTTGAGATACCATTTTTTATTTATTAATTAATCCTTATGATTCTCAAAGCTACACTTGATATTGCCCTAAAACATCATTGGTTTGTTATTTCCAAATAAATCTTTTGGAATAAATCCTGAACTTTTAAGTAAACGTAAAATCTTGCAAGTGCCGTTATTGGAAAACATGCAGTTTATTCGGGGGTTACTACTTTTTTGTTTGATTTCAAACGCAATAGCACTGAAGGTAAACAAACAAAAAGCAAAAAAACTTAGTGTGAATGTCTTAAAATAAAGATTTAATAAATATTTTTTCTTCTTGCTAACTTTTGGAAAAGGAAGCCTTGTTCAGCCAATCGCTTATTTCTGTAACATTCGATCCCTTCGTTTCACTGAGAGATGTTGGCATTCCGAATGCATATAACGTTGACGACCTAATTCCGATGGTGTCAAAGATATCATCAAGATTTAGCAAAATGCTTGTGACACTGATACACCCTAAGCAAGGTAGTTAACCTAGTTTATAATTGGGGTTTGTCATTAGTGAATCATTTCCGTTAAACCCAATTACAACCGTTGATACCGAATGTCAACCAGTTCTTATGTAATTTTAACTTCAAAACTTTAGCTTTTAGTGCGAAGATGATTCCGTCTGCAGTCGCTTTGTTTAACAAGCTACATAGAGCATCCAACCAGCCACCCATGGAAGTTTCAATTACCTTTCCAATGACAGTAGTTGGTAACGGTTCAACATCGACCAGCTTCGATTTTGCAAAGAACATCGCAGATGATGCAAATAAAATTTATTCCGGGACTGTAAAAAGGCTTTTTCTTGAATACTGGCAACTGTCAGCATCGCGTAAAAATGTAGAAGACGCCAAAAGATATTTCACATATATAAGGGGTCAACTAAACGAAACAGGATACATTTTGGGAGCTTACTTGCCATTTGACTGCGGAACAGAAACAACGGATCAGTTACCAGAATATCTTATTCAGATTCTGCCATTTGTTAAAGAAGTAATTTTTGCAAACTCACCGGGAAAAGAACAACTGAATTTGGAACCATACCTCACAACACGTCCGGTTACATGGTTGTTTGAACAATGCAAGCATAAAATAAAACAACACGACGAGCGCATATCCGTCTCACTATTTACAGCGTGGACGTTTGCCAATTCAACTGCGGATGACAGGAAACTTGTTAGTTATTGGGAGTTAATGAACGACTGGGCAATTTCAACCAATACTTCCATTGTCTTTGGTGAAGCTTTCGATACCCCATGGAAAACGAGTGAATGGAAACACTCCGGATGGTGGAGACTTATTGAAAATGCATCTTATCACAATTCTTCACAGTACATTTTTGAGGAGAAGAAGAACCGTAAGGTTTTAAGTACACTCTAAATTGTTTTGTATACTCATTCAATAAAGGTTGATTGATGTTTTACAGCCTTGAAGAATGATACGGATGCAAAGCCAGATGAAAACACTATTCCAAACTGGCTAATAGGAGTTGTTTCAGCAGTGGTGATAGTAACATTGGCCATAATAGTTTCAGCAGTGATTTGGAGGGTTTTACGTCATAAATTAAAAAGCAACAATATAAACCACAAAGACATAGATTCTCTTTATACAAACACATCCGACACTAGAGGTGAAGGTCTTCTAGGATCAATATCGGCAAGTCAAAAGGCTGCATATGATGTAAAAATGGAGCTTCCAAAAACAAGTTTTAAAATCGGTATTGAAACATTAATTTGTTACATTTTATTACATTATTCTTAGTTAAATATCTGAGTTATCTCCATGTTATCTGTGAATTTTGGGAATTTGCACTAAAATTTAAGTAGTTTAAAAACTTTTTCATTTTATAAAAAAATTAAGTACAATAATATTCTGCAGACAAACATTAGTACTGGGATCAGGCACATTTGGAACAGTATACGTGGAAGTGCAAAACGTCGTAATAAAGACCGTGAAACTACCGTTGCTGTAAAAACTACAAACTCATCCTCCCTTCTACAGCTGTTAGTGGAATGATATCTGAAATCAAAGTTTTGAGTCACCTGGGCGAGCATGAAAAATTGGTAAACTTGGTTGGTGCTTACACAAAAGAGATCAGAAAAGGTAACCTAATTATTACCCAAAACTACGAAAACATTGCTGCGCAATAATTGTTTATAAGTTTCTACATTTTGTAGGTAAAATATATCTGTTTTTGGAATTTTGTTCGCGTGGTTCCCTTGAAAAGTATTTGCGAGAGCAAATTATTACACCTGCAAATCAGAACTGGAATGCTTTAAGACGACAAGGGTCTATCAAACACTGCATACAAACTATTACAAACCGGTAGCTTTAAATTCCTAAGTTGAATTTAGCATTGTTGATCATACCATTAGTAATTTATACTTTTATACCACTCACACAGATTAGAATGTCGGATGAATTACATGTTGACACAGAAACAATGAGGGGCAACTAGAAAATCTCTCCGATATGAGAGATAGCGAGATTGCAGTCCTTCTTTACAAAGATTTGTATCGGTGGTCGGTGAAATTGCAAACGGAATGGAATTCCTTACCTCCAAAAATGTTTTGCTTAACTAATTATTAACTGAACTGGTTTTTTGTGGTTTGTGGAATTTGTAATTAAGTCGAACCTGCTTTTCAGGTTGTGCATGCGGATTTGGCTACCAGAAATGTTTTATTAACGCTTGATAAACGTGCTAAAATTTCGGATTTCGGACTCTCCCGCCGTCTTTATGAGTATGAGATGTATGTGAAGGAAAAACAAGAGCCATTACCATGGCGCTGGATGGCTCCAGAATCCCTTCGTCGTAGGGAGTTCACAGAAAAGACGGATGTCTGGGCATTTGGTGTTACCCTTTGGGAAATCTATTCGTTGGGTATGTGATATATGTTGGAAAATTCTAGCTTTTTGTAAATTTTATTAACATTTGAAGCATTGTATCAGGTGATGTGCCTTTTGGAGAACTTTCATGGGCTCCCAATTTTGTGACTCAACTTACGTTAGGATTGCGTCTGGAAGAACCACCATTTAGTGAAAAAGGGATGTTAGTAAACTAACTTGAGTCGGCATGTTTTTTATTATTTTGAAACTAATTAATTTGCACTTGCAGGTATCTTCAAATGCTTAAATGCTGGGATATGGATCCGTCAAAACGTCCATCGTTTTCAGATATAAAGCTAAATTTCCAGTTGTGAATATTTCATAAAATTCAATTTAATTAAATATGCAAATGATTTACTAGTGACTGTTTATCGACTAATGACTAGTGTAAGATAATGACTATTAATAAATGCTTTTGCACTTACTGTGGATGATCTCTATTGACATGCAGTTGTTCATACCGAACCTTGTTGTTGTTTCCATTAGGCTTATCTTCAATAGTTAGAATAGGATAAACTGTTATCTAATTCGGGCGGCTAGTGGTGTACATTTCTGTGATTGCATTGTTATCAACGTCATGCTCAAGTCTGCAATTGTTAACATGCCTGAAATTGACGATGAATTTTGCTTTCAACTAAATGAAAATGTAGAAATAAAGCGGATTCCAAGAGTTATATGCACGGGCACAGGTAGTTTTCTGTATCAATTTTTTATGGTTCTACAGCAGATATAAACATTTAAGTTACTATTGCTAGTTACTATTGGAGATTTAAAAATAATTTTTTACCAAAATTAGCAGTTCATTCCTTCGACGTCTAAGCAAGCAGTTGATAACTGGCAATGATTACCGAAGGTCTTTATTTATTTGAGTGAATTAATCAATTCAATGCAATTTTGTGATATGTATATGTCGTTATTTGCGAGGACACTTTTTAAACATTTAATTTTGTTAGTCAATGAAAGCTTGTGATTGTACCCAAACCTATGAAATACGGTGGTCTGCGTTGGTTGGTAGATGTAATAGTTTAAAAAGTTTTGAAAACCTTACTAGCATGCTACATGACAATTTATAGCCTAATATGTATGTACTATAAGACTGAATTGAAAATTTGAATTCAATCTTACTGATAATCTTTTCATATCAATTTTTAACCTTAAAAGTATCTACTTAAGGTTTCTGCACTTCTCGGAGATTAGCAGCTTCTTTAAGAGCTTCAGTCAGCGCAGCAATCTGATCTTCATCGATGTTTCATTAGAAAACGCCCTGAACTTCTTCAAGTTTGGAGCGAAGAGCATCATAGGATTGTGAGAGGGTCGCCAACTAAAACAGAAACATTGACATCAGCAATAATTAACATTTATTGACAGGCACATATTAATTAGATTATCAGTCATCAATCTTCAATGGATTATTTACCAATCTGGATCCGCACTTCCCCATTTTTGTGGAGATACGCTTTCTTCAGTTACGACATTTTCAACAGTTAAAATATTGTCACTCTTCAATCTATCAGCAGGCAGACTAAAGACAAACAAGGGTGAGTGATGCGATAAATGACAGAAGACCTAAAAATCGAAACGTTCTTTCTTCGCAAAAGCAATCCAGGATGAGAAGGGAAATGTGAGCTGCATTGTTACTCGAGCAAAGCAAAATCCTGTCCGATCTTGATCTCAATTGTGCTTGACGCAAGATCGAGTAACAGAATCAGAGCTGTGAGCCACGTGCACAAGAACGTTGGGGCAACGAGAAACAAAAATTGAAAAGCTTCTGCGATTGCTCTACTCTTTCTCTGTCTTGTCGTTTTTCTTTTGAAGTCGTAGCAAGTGGGTGGTAGCATTTTTCTTCCTTCTCAGAACGCAAATTGAATTGCATCTGATAAAACTTACAAGAAAAATTAGTATTGTTGGCGAATCGACTTTTTCATAAGTTTTACTAGTAAATTGTTAAGGAACTGGAGTTCGTTCGTTAAGTTTTCGAATCTGTGTTAGATTGAGAGTCAGCTGAGGAGTCAAGAGTGCGAGTGCAGTATGGAGGAATGTAAAAGTGAGTTTAGTTCCGTAAAGAGAGTAAAGTTGGACGGCGAGAGTTACAAGGAGGAGGAATCGACGATGTCGGAAGAAGTGGCTATTCCGGACGACACCTATAAGTCGCCAATAACTGATCCGGTGGTGCTGACTCCGGAAGTATGTTTTAAACCTATTTTGATTCAAATATATTGTTCAATTACTTAAGAAATAAATCACCAATAATATTGAATTCTATTGATTTTACAGATCTGGGACCAAATCTTTCGTGGCTTGTCTGGCAATGACTTTCTTTCTGTTATCAATGCAGCTCCAGAATGGAATCATCTTTTGGGCACAAGAAAGACCACTGAACTTTTCCCCATGGTACGTTTGGAAACACTACCCTTTATGTTTATGGTGATTCAAGTAATAATATCATTTGTTTTCTAACTAATCCAGCTGATTCATCATGTTCTTCCGTATCTGGAACCTAATGAGATGCTGGCCTGTCGCGGAGTTCAGCGCGGCTCAAAAGCAGCTGTGGACACGTTTTTGGAAACCCATGCGCTATCCGACGAGATCTTTAGCTCCCGATACGAAAGCTCCCTTCTTCCAAAAATGGACAAGATTAGTGACGAGTACGCGCGGAGGGGTGATGAACTTTTAGAAGCCCTCGCTCCCCGGACGACAGACCCCTCTTACAATCCATTTCTGACTCGAACACTTTCCGAAGCTATACACTTTCCAGATGATATGGATGTGGAAGCGGCAGAGGGTGAGGCTGAACATTTCAACATTCTTGAGTTTCTTACCCGCTATGGAGCTCATGTTTGGGTGTTTAACTTCATCTTATTCGAAAGAGTGGATAGCAACGGAGTTGAAATGCTAAGCAACTACCTGAGCCTTCTACCCAGCCTCAAGACTCTCAGACTTTACAATGATCCTGCTGGGTTCATCCAACATTTCGGGGACGATGAGCTTCCACTTCCACCTCTGGAGCACATGAGCTATTTGGACTTCAGATGGTTTCACTCACACCCCTTGGCCTCCCAAATCATTCAAAAGTATCGGACTCAGCTCACCACGCTCCTGGTATCCGGCAACTGGATCAAGTCCTCAAATATGGAGGCAAGCACTTTCAAGGACTTGCTTCCAAAACTGAGAGGCTTCGTGTGGATGACGTGGATGCAACAGTTTTGGAGAAATTGTCAGTTGTGGACTGGCCGGTAGAAGCCCTCCACATTCAGCTCGGAGTGTCCATGAGTGATAAGCAAGAGCTGCTCTTGACGACAATTTCTAACTTCAAAGCAACACTTAGACAGTTGGAGCTGAATCTTTCACAATATTGCGAGGCTCAAGCTGGGGACTTTGACGATGACGAGCTCCTTTCTTCAAGAAAAAGAGGATGAGGAGGCTATGGGCATCGTTGAATCAGCTTTTAAGCAGTCAACTATCATGGAGAAGCTAGTGGCATATTGGGAAATAACTTGTAAAGATGACGGTGAAATCATTCACGGCATCAAACTTGTCAAGCCTAAATCTGATAGATCAGTTGATGAAAATCAATTCTAGATTATCCGTGCTTCAATGGATTCCTTCTAATTAAAAAGGTTGTAACTCATTCAGTATAATGTCTCTAATGTTTTTTCAATGAAGTAAAAAGATTGTAAATGGAAATTGAATGTTCTGGGCAGGAAATAAAGACTTATGTCATACACAAAAGTATAAATTTTCTTACCAGAGATAATTTATTTAAAATGATAGTTACAAAATTTGCATTGAGTATTCATTAAAACTAGCATGTGTATTAGTATGTTGCGCCCTCATCTTCGTCCCGGTCTTCGTCTTCACCATTGTCAAAGTATGACATTGCGTAATCGGTTCCCACATCCATTTCCTCGTCTACATCATCTTCATACTAAAAATACAAGATAAAACACAGACGATCAAACCTGTCTCTCCGTTGACTTGGGCTAATTACAGAATATTTTGATACTAACCTCGTCCATGTCTTCAACATTTACATCAACTTTATCCTCATCTTCGTCTTCCGATATCGGTTCCTGTTTAATAATAATTGCGTTCCTTTTCTGCTAAAGCCTCGTCCATATCTGGCAAATCTTCAATTTTTTCTTGACTTTCCGAGCTAAGGTTTTACTGAGTACGCGTTTTGAGGTTAACTCATCCGGAAACCTTGAGTCAGGCAACATATGGAGGAGATGCTGTGGTACTGCCAATGGGATTTATTACGCGCCGAATAACGCTCAACATAATGCCTTCCTTCCATGTTGGGGCGTGTTCATCGAGAAATTGCTTTTGTAGTATTCGCATAGTTGTTGTAAACTTTGACTTTGTTGGCGACTTCAGGATTCAGAGCAGACGGTTCGGGTGCAACAGGGTACAACGGGGGAAGCACTGGGGTGAGACTTTGGTGCATTCCTCCAGCTTTTGAGCAAGTTTAGCAGACCGGGGACTGTTGCCGTTGATTAGAGCGTCGAAGAAGCTGATGTTGATTCGGACTGGCCATCGTTAGATCTCAGCTGTGGCCGCTGGCCGAGTACACGTTGCGAGCTGAAATTTGCTCTGGGCCGTCCATTTCAAACGCTAACGCTAAAATTGCGCAATTTTCAGGGCACCACCCGCCCCCTATTGTAACGCTTGTGTCACGCTAGCCTGCTAGACCACCCACCCACCTCCGCTCACGTAAACGCTATGATGTTCCATATACCTTATAAAGGGCAACACATACTATGCCGAAGCGTATTTATCCTAAACCCAAAGTAGGTTTCTAAACACCACTGCATTGCATGCCATGATTATTTTTAACACATGAATCATTTATTGTTACTTAAATATATAAAACTACTAATAATATTCTGTTCGCTTAAATATCATGCATGGCAATGCAGTGGTGTTTAGGAAACCTACTTGTTTCTAGGATAATCCTTCAGGCATAGTATGTGTTCCTTTATATGGTATATGAACATCTAGCGCTTACGTGACAGGAGGGGGTGGTGGTCCTACAGGCTAGTCGTGGGACACAAAGCGTTACAAGGGTGGGTGGGTGCCCCTGAAAAATTGCCAATTTTAGCGTTTACGTTTGAAATGGACGGCCCAGAGCAAATTTCACTCCATAACGCTGCTACTCCAGCCACAGCTGAGCATCTAACGATGGCCAGTCCCGAATCAAAACATCAGCTTCTTCGACGCTCAATCACGGCAACAGTCCCGCGTCTGCTAAACTTTATGCCTCCAAAGAAGCCGGATGGAATGCCACCAAAGTCTCACCCCAGTGCTTCCCCCGTTTGCTACCCGTTGCACCCAAGACCGTCTGCTCTGGAATCCTGAGTTCGCCAACAATGTTGAAAGTTTACAACAACTTATGCGATACTACAAAAAGCAATTTCTCTCATGGAACACGCCCCACATGGATAGCGAAGGCCCATTCCATGCTTGAGCCGTTATTCGGAACAGTAATAAATCCCATTGCAGTACACAGCATCTTTCCATATTGTTGCCCACTCCAAGGTTTCGGATGAGTTAACTCCAGACGGCCACCCCGCAAGTCTGTAATCGGAACAGTCAAGAGAAAAATTGAAGATTTGCCAGCATATGGACGACGCTTTAGCTGAAAAAGGGCACCCGGAATTATTATTAAACAGGAACCGATAATTCGGAAGACGAGATAAAAATTGCATGAAAATGCTTGAAGACATGGCACGAGGTTAGTATAGAATATTGCTGAAATAAGTCAATGTTAATGGCGAGATAGGTTTTGATTCGTTTGTGTTTTATTCTTGTCATTTTTAGTTATGAAGATGATGTCGACGAGGAAATTGGCATGCTGGGAACCAATTACGCAATGTTCATACTTTGACAATGCTGAAGGGCGAAGACGATGACCGAGTTCGAAGAGAAGGCGCAACATTAATACACATGCTAGTTTTAATGAATACTCAATGCAAATTTGTAACTATCATTTTACTAAATTATTCTCCGGTAAGACAATTTATATTTTGTGTATGACTTAAGTCCTTTATTTCCTGCCCACAACATTCAAATTTCCATTTACCATCTATTTATTCATTGAAAAAACATTAACTGAAATAGTACTACACCCTTTTTAATTAGAATCAATTCATTGTAAGCCACAAATAATCCTTGAATGATTTTCATCAACTGATGCTATCAGGATTTAGGCTTGACAATTTTCATGCGCTTCGTGGAATGAAATTTTACCGCTCAGTCTTACAAGTTATCTCCCAATATGACACTAGCCTTTCTCATTATAGTTGACTGCCTTGAAAACTGGATTTCAACGGATGGTTGTAGCCTCCTCATCCTCTTTTTCTTGAATAGAAAGGAGCTCGTCATCGTCAAAGTCCCCAGCTTGAGCCTCGCAATATTGTGAAAGATTCAGCTCCAACTGTCTAAGTGTTGCTTTGAAGTTAGAAATTGTCGTCAAGAGCAGCTCTTGCTTATCACTCATGGACACTCCGAGCTGAATGTGGAGGGCTTCTACCGGCCAGTCCAAAACTGAATTTCTCAAACTGTTGCATCCACGTCATCCACACGAAGCCTGCTTCAAATTTGGCATTAGTAAGTCCTTGAAAGTGCTTCGCCTCCATATTGAGGACTTGATCAGTTTAACCGGAAACCAGCGAGCGTGAGGTGAGCTGAGTCCGATACCTTTTGAGTGATTTGGGAGGCCAAGGGGTGTGATGAACCATCTGAAGTCCAAATAGCTCATGCTGCATCCAGAACTTGGAATGAGGCGGAGCTCATCGGTCTCCGAAATGTTGGATGAACCCAGCAGGCGATCATTGCAAAGCTCTGAAAAGTCTTAGGCTGGGTAGAAGGCTCAGGTAGTTGCTTAAGCATTTCAACTCCGTTGCTATCCACTCTTTCGAACTAAGGATGAAGCTTTAAACACCCCAAACATTGAGCTCTCATTAGCGGGCAAGAAACTCGAGCATGTTGAAATGTTCAGCCTCAACCCTCTGCCGCTTCCACATCCATATCATCTGGAAGTGTAATTAGCTTCGGAAAGTGTTTGTCGCAGTCAGAAATGGATTGTAATAGGGGTCTTTCGTCCGGGGAGGGAGGGCTTCTAAAAGCCTCATGCCACCCCTCTGCCATGTACTACGGTCACTAATCTTCTACTTTGGAAAAGCGGAGCTTTTCGTATCGGGAGCTAAAGTCTTCATTTCGGAGAGCGCATGGGTTCCAGAAACGTTGGTTCACAGCTGCTTATTGAGCCGCCGGCGCTGAACTCGCGACAGGCCAGGCATCTCATTAGGTTCCAAGATACGGAAGAACATTGATGAATCAGCTGTTATTAGCTATACGAAGAAACAAATGATATTATTCCTTGAATCACCATAAACATAAAGAGGTAGTGTTTCCAAACGTACCATGGGGAAAAGTTGAGTGGTCTTTTCTTGTGTCCCCAACAGATGATTCCATTCTGGGAGCCGATTGATAACAGCAAAGAAAGTCATTGCCATTACAAGCACGAAACAGATTTGCCGTCCCCAGATCTGTAAAATGAATAGGATTAAACATTATTTGGCCGATTTTTCGTAAGTTATTGAACAATATATTTGAATAAAAAAGTGGTTAAAACCATTACTTCCGGACGTCAGCACCACCGGATCAGTTGTTATTGGGACTTAT
>LJIJ01002037.1:0-32190 GCA_001718145.1 Orchesella cincta
TTTTTTTTTCCCCCATTTTCATTTATGCCACAAAAGAACTCTGTAGTTATGTGCCACCCTGCCATGACACTCAGTGTTTATCCTTATTGACGGAATGGGATGATTCAACTTGCCAACGCAAAAAAGAAGAAGATGCATGAGATTTAGATACCGAGCAAAGGGATGTTGAAGTAGTGAAAACCAAGTCCCATTTCACCACATTTTCCTACCATTTTCGGCACTAGATCAAGTGCTTCACTTGCATATCGTACGGAGTTACATAGTAATATGCAGAGTGGTACATTACATTAGCAACAACGTGATAAAACCACGAAATTGCTGCCACCAACGGTTTTTCGAACCACTTGAGCTGATACTGGTTGGTTCGTAATATACAGATGTAGAAGTGGAAAAGTTGTAGTTGGATTTCTGAATTCGAATCTAGTACCATATACCCAAATCTAGAAATTGCTTTCCTCTCCATCCTTCTTTTCCTTTGCTGCTACCCTTTTTCATTCCTATTTCTCCGGTAAAAGTGACAGCTAGGCTCAAACAAGGAAAATGGAACTAGTTTTTCCTGACAGTGAAAATCTCAATGTTTGAAACCACCACATACCCATACTATCCATTTTCTTGATGCTTATATGCGTTAGATACACGTTGACAATCCCTCGGAAAGTTACTATAATGTTATTACAAGAGCCCATTTCATCGTTTCATTCACGTTCAATTATCAATCACTCAAAGTGCGATCTACTCGACTTAGTAATTTTTTGTTGGAAGAACCACAAACATTTCTCAACATGTCTAGTTTGATGGATGGCAGCTCCACCTCTAAACAATTTTGATTTTCTTGTATGATTTAGATGATCAAGTATACTATTAATATATGGTATAAAAGATTTGTTAAACAGATAATCATTTTTCGTATGGCCATAACTATTTTCATCATTTTTAATTTAATATAATTTATACCTACTGTAATGAAGTATAAATACGGCTTACCATAAGTAGATTCCGTGTAAGTAAACCATCCAGTTACTGGGTCACTAAAAATAATGAAGCGTCACACCGCACAACATTGAACGTCTCTGTCGTACTTTAAATTACTATGAATATGAATAAAAGTTCCACAGTTCTTGATGTATATCAAGAGATTGCCAATAAGCAGATTTTAAAAACTTTTCATAACAAATTTGCTTAAAATATTATTGCACAATGAGTTTATTTACTTGCACACGAGACAGTCACTGTCACTTAAACATGCTTAAAGCAGACCATGATTGAAAAACAACGAAATCCATTGACATTTAGTCAGTAGATTCATTCATTCAATGACAAAAACACTAGGAAGTAAAGTTTCTTTCTAGATGCATCTCAGTATTCCCCAGTAAGAAAAACTGTAAAGGGGAGAGCACATGCGATATGCTGGTGGGCTTACTGTTTCTTTGTCAGATACTGACTGACGACGGTATGCTTGAGATCAGCATGTTTTCATTCTCTTTTCGGGAAGGATGGTGGAAGTTTGGTAGGTAGTAGACCGATATATACATCTGCCAAGTGTGCAAGACAAGGTGGTGTTGTGCTGTACCACAACTGATTCAAGAAGTTATATTGACTCAGCGCATGATTTCACTATGTCAAATACACGAAAAGGGCATGCAATATTTAGAAAAATCAAGTCAGTATCAATGTTTAAGAGGGCGAAAATAAAGTTCGAATCAGTATGTTTTTATACAACTAATTGATTATGATTTTTAGTTTAAACTTTGTCATTCAGTAAAAGTTATTTATAAATTAACGTAAATATATTTTAAACTGGAAAACTAGAAAAAATCCTGAAAAGTTGATACTGTATAAAATTAAAATATTAGGTTATACAATCTGAGAAAAAGTTAAAGATTATATGATTTCGTACAATGTGCTTATCCAGTATGTGTGAGTGAAAATTCAAATAAGCGTTATTTGAACATACATGTCCGCATACGTATTTCAGTACAATCAAATAATTTCTCTGAATTCGTATAGCACAACTCGAAACGGAGCAGAAAGTCATAAAGCACTTTAAGATTTTGCATTGGCTGCATGCTAATGAGGATGTTTGAGAATAGCACGCTCCTTGTGGAGTTGAGCAGTCGAAAACAAGCACAACTCACTATATATCTTACACGACGGTATTGTGTACAACGTGGCCATTAAAAGCGTGTGTGGTTACAGGCATATAATTCGAATTCCTCTGTGAAACCAAGAGAATTTATCATTGGTTTTCACTGGGACTATTTAAAACACCCAAGATCGTTGCGAAACTCGTAGTTCTTAAGGCAAGTCACAGTGGAAGCAAGTTCCTTTTCCTTTATCCTTTTCAGGAATTAGGAGGATCGAATTAAAAACCTCCCTTGGCTATGCAGCAGCTTGTAGACCACAAAAGCATACCGTTGACTCAGCACAAGACAAACCTAAAGCCACCGGTGCGCCCACATCCCATGCATCTTTTAATTTCTTGGTGAAATCTAATAAATAGAAGATCGTGTGATATTTTCCTTATTTATTAACAGCACAAACCATCCAAATCCCATATTGCAGCCTTTCATCATGTCTTTCACTTTGCACCGTGATAATGTAAACACATCAAATGATATAGCTCAGTGGAGGGCAAAACATTTAGTTTCTGCTGTTGCTCCAACTCTCAATCTTTTTGGCATCAGTTTCACTATCCTTTACTTGGAAGAAAATTTCAGGTGTATAAAATGATTACATGATTTTATTTATTTACGAGCTTATACGCGATGTTGTAAAGCTTAGGCTGTCACCTTTGTTTTCCCCAGTTTATTTCATGCATGCATGGTACACAGCTTCAAATTACCCAGATCAAATCAGACTGGAGACGACTCCAAGTTGTAAAAATACGGTTCCTCCACCGGCGGTTTCCTTACTGTAAATATTTCAAGGTAATTCACTGCTTTCTTCCTATCTCACGACAGAAGCAAAACGGAGAAAGTTTTCGGGTAGAAGAAGTTTGTGCAAATTTTTCATCCAACTTTATCTCAACAGGAATCTTATCCCTTCCTCCATCATCTCTCTCCTGGCTCGTGAAAGAACGGGTAGTAATATTATTATACAACATACGTATATATTATGTACTCGTATGCATGTTCATTTATTTTGTTGTCGTCCGAAAATTCAGATGTTGAATTTTACATCTGCATCTATAATGTATACACCAGCCCATTTATTTTTCAACCCAAATAGCTAGGATGAAAGTGTGCTTTTACGTGCAGGAATTTTAAGACCAAATGGAGAAAATTAGTTAGCATTTATTTATCTGCACGAATTCCTTCCTGGCGAAAGAAATGTGAGCTGCTTGAGTTTCTGCGACGAAACGGAATTACATTTGAGCTAGAGTATGTGAATGTGGCACTCACAATCGCTGTTAAGAAATTTTATTTAGTTTACGCTTTTAACTGCGTCCTTGTTGTTGTTGTTTTTTGGCAAACAAAACTTAAACGGTGCTACTCCATAAAGTTATTACAACGCCATATTCCTTTCGCTGTAACGCTGTAATAGCTTATTTTCAGGAGAGATTACTCGTTTACATTTATAATATTTTCGTGTGTTCCTGTCGCTTTTCTTTATGTTCCGTTTGTCAACTTGGCACAAAACACGGATACATGCACACATACACTAAACAAACATGCATGAGTTTGAGTATGTAAAATGCAAAAGAGCAAACCGGAGGCTTTGATGGCGATATTTTGGACCACAACCAACCAGCATAGAAAACTACCATGGGGGTAGGTACTCGAACTTGAGAAAACTTTTTCCTTATGCTCTCAACTTGAGAAAGTGAAGGGAAATCATTTTATTAAATCTATGAATTTTTATGAGAAAGCTCATGTTCAGCATATATACATAAAAGGCTTCTTGTTGTTCTCCAAGTGAAAACCAACCGAGTTGATGCCTGTGTCTAAGTTGTTTTATGTATTGCTGGGTTTCTTGTCGAGTTTGCAAAATAGCAGGCCTTGCATAAAATTTACAGCATGCAATGCATATGTGCGTGCACCCGTTTAGCTCACTCATTTCATTTCAATGCTTAAACTTCACGTCTTCTCTTCCAGTCTATTAGCTAGGTTGATCATAAACTGAAAGCGAGTACGCACTCCTCTAGCTGCATTAGATAATTTTATTTTTTCCTCTTGCTTTTTTAAAGACTTGTCATAAACTTTATTGTGCCTATGAATACAAAACTCAGCACTTTTTATCTACAAAATGTAATTTATGTGTGTACAAGTTTAACCAGACTCATCATGACTTTTAGCCATGTCATTCAAAAGACGCAGTTAAACAATAGGAGCTTTAGCAGAGTTATGTCAAACATATACCACCAATATGTGCTGGTCGGTCGGCCACACAAAATGCAAAACTTCCCTTTTTTAAATTATTTTGAGTCGCACATTTTTATTGTCTGCATCAATTTAAATCCTTTCAGAGGAGGAAAACTCGTTTTTCATGCATGCAAATCAGAAATGCTTCCATAAATCCAAAATTTCGGCATGTTGACAGCTTTTATATTGTAAAACGCTTGCAAAGGTTGTTTCAATCGACGAGACTTTTCCAAAATATGGAATGCATCGACATTGTTCAGATGAACCTTTTGAATAAAAAGGTGTATAGCTATATAGTTGCATTATTCACGAAAAACAGTCTGTCCACGTCATTCAGAATGGAGAAAAATGTATTCAAAGTTGCAAGACCCAGTTAAGAAAGAGTTGAATGCATTCTGCATATAAAACGAAGTGATCATTCTGGATGACTGGGTGAAAAAGGGTTTTCTCTGAACTATGGGTATTCACTTTCATTTTTTCCCAAAGTCAATATATCTTGAAGAAAAGAAAAGGAGCCATGCAAAAGAATACCAATGAGTGAATGACGGCTGTTGTAATAAATGTACCAAGTCAGAGAAGCATGAAGCAATATAGGTAGTGGCAGCTGTGTGTGAGTAAAAAGTTGAGTAATGTTGAAAAAATGAAGTTAAAAAACTTAAAGTTAGACTTTTCACCTTCACAATGTTACAACAAAGTTTGACAAGATTCGGCCTTGGCACTTTGCTTTTGTTGCTCATAAAGGTAGTTGGACAGCAGTACATACATCAGTATTGATATTGACGTTGTTGGCCGTTTGCATCATTGAGTTTCGTGTTGGAGAAGAAACACTGATATTTCCTGGAGAAACGTGACGTTAGAAGATTGCAGTGTTGAACACTAGCTCCTGCCCTTAGAATAGTATCCCGTATTACTAAAAACGAGACTCCAAGTCAACTTTTTTCTTCTTATTTTTACCAACTGAAGATTTCTTTGTAGAGCCTTTCATACACAGGAAAAATAACTTCCTATTTTTCAAGGCCAAAGCAAAACTGCATCCGTGTTGCATAGAATGCACATCCGGCAGCCGCCTCAGGAGAAAGTTATAACTGGATCTTCAACTCCCCATCACAACTTTCACTTATCATGCTCGGCCCGTTCACTTGGTTCGTTTGTACTTCTTTTTACTCCTGTTTCTTGAAGAAACTTGAAGAAACCCAAGTCAACCGCACATGTTCAATGTATATGTGATCGTCCTGTCTAAACGCATTTCTTATCCATATCATTGGAAACATCCCTTAGTTGACTTGACGGTCTTGAGACGAAGAAAAAACTGCAGCTTCTTGGGATGTGGGACCGTCTTGTCATACCAAGTAAGTAAAACTAAGCTCAAGGATATTCATCAAAGATGCGTTGCTCGGAAGATAGATAGATGCACCATGGGTTCGTTAAAGATGATGCATGTTGTAGAGAATCGAAAGAGAATTTGTCTCGCATGTACAAAATATACGCAGCAGAAAATGGATGATGAAAGACCAAAGGAACATTGTAGACGCGTGCAAGTTGCATTTGTATTTTGAGCCACAACCAAAAATATTGCTTATATACCGAAACGGAAGATAAGGTCGCATTTCTGCCTTCGGCATACACAAATATCGGAATTTGTATGTACACAATGCAAAAATATCTCTAGTAAGTACCGAAGAGACAATGCAGAATATATATATATTATGGAACCTTTCTTTTTCCACTCTGCAGAATATTCTTTACTAAAGATGCTGGAGATAGTAATAAATGAGAGTATGTAGAAAAAGAGAGAAAGCGGAAGAGAAATCGGGAGAGAGAGAGAAAGACAATATGTACTCAAGGCATAGGGCAAAAGAAACTGGTGTAGTATAGAAGTACGACGATGATGCATGGCTGCAGCACTTTTTGATTGCTACCCCCAAATAACAATTCGAATCACGTTGTTGGTGGGAGGTAATAAGATGGGATAACCCTTCGCTTTGTCGTTTGCTGTAGGAATACTACTGCATCATCCCATACCACTTCTCCTTTTCTTTAACGAAGCTCTTCAAAATATACTCTGGTTTTGGGTTTATATTCTCTACAGAAATTCTGCCAACTTTCAGAACCTATACCAATCGTATGTATATGTAACTAAGCAGGGTTATAACGGCGTAACATTTTCGATAACCGCTTTGATATCAGCATTAATGCTGCTGAACTATTTTTATCATAGGATGAGAGAGAAAGTGTTGAAAGAAATTTTTATCTTTCACTTCTGGTTCTACTATACTAGCAAACTTGCAATATTAGTCTTTGCCAGACACTTCCCATGCTCAAATCGATCATTTCTCAAGACAACGTGAGGAAAGATTATAAGCGACTCATAAGTTCAATAATGAGTGTAAAATACGGTGAAAACTTCTTTAATAAAGCGCATGCAACCTTGAGAAAGTGGCAAAAACTGCACTAAATCAACTCTTTCCTTCTTCCTCTCCGCAACTATGTCGCATTGCACTCCTGCAGCAATATGTATCTTCATCTACAAGAAAGTCTACGCATTTTCGTGTTCAACAAAAGTATTTCCTGTCTTCAAGAGTCGCCATGCGTATTTTTGTAATACACACACACACGACCATAGGGATGAATTCTGTAATGAATTATACTCCCAAGAGCCATATATTGGAGGAGTCTTACCCAAGATTTTCGTTTTTGCTAATAGTAATGAATCTAACAAAAGCATGCACGCACTTGAGCCATTATTGTTTACCTCCATCATCAATTCAGCTTTCTCCGACAGAAACTCAAGGGAGAAAATTCAAAGGCAGTGTACAACTATCTCTGGCAAAACGGCAGACAACAAACACCAGCCGAAAAGAATCCCTTTTTACAAGCTCATATCAGACTTGTCGATAATGATTATCATCGGGAGCAAACACACTCTGCAGCTCCTGATGATGATGGGAGTGCAGTGGTGATGAAGATAATCAGTGTTATATGGCCATCATAATCATCCGTCTCATTTGCAGTAATTTTCTCCATAAGCATATGAAAAAGTATATAGGGATGTTTCGTGCATTACGGAAAAATGCAATGCATTATTATACACAAGGCCGTTTACTTGAGGTTCGACAAGTGAAGGGGAACCCCACTAGCTTCTTCATTCTTTTTCCCCTTTTTCCATTTTAGGTTTATTAGCACTATTATTATGGAAGACGATAATAATATGTGTACGTTATGAGAGCGTGTATTTAAGAACATTGTCGTTGATTAGTTGTGATATAGGACAAATCTCCTGCGGACACTTTTTGCCGCAACCGTTACTTCTTGGCAGAGCAGTCAAATTGAGGAGAGGCAGTTGATTCCCCAAGAAAATTGATGGTGTGATGAACAAAGTGCATATAAAAGCCAATTCAATGAGCAAACATGTTATAAACTTGAGCAAACCATCTACTAGTAGTTTCATGTGATATGAACACACCACCTATTTTTGTTCCGCTGCTGGGTTTGATACTACGATGATGATACGATATGGAATATCAAGACATCATCGTGTGTGTTAAGACCATGATTACATTTTTGCTACACATTGTATATTTTGATAAAAGTGGTGCGGCATCAAGCTGCTTATAATATAATACCATAGCCAATTTCATAATATTGAGTGCTACAAGCCAATTTTTCTGTAAAAGACTTGTCTATAATAAGAATCAGTATTTTTTAGAGCATAGGTCGGTCGTAAGACTTGATTGTGACCTGGAAAAATAGAGATATGCATTCTCTCAGAGTGTGGGGCCCACAGATAGGAGTAATGAGTTTGTTGTGCGCTGTGCCAAGTACCGTACACGACCGAGAACATGAACGAGAACTGGTTTTGATATGATTCCATAAATTACATGGTTTATGCATACGATCTGGAACTGATCTTTGTGTTTTCCTAAACAACTTCATCAATAAATGTATCAATGACATCTTGGAGCCTCCACGATTCTCATTAGCGAATCCTGATTTAAAACTGGAAACATAATAATAAACTCTTATGTAACGAAGTTTTAATAACTTTTTCTTCCATTAGTGATGCCTAAACGGAGATTGGATTTGTTATTGCAAAGAAAGTGACGTGTCTATAATGAACATAGTAATCTAGCTTTCCTAGCAAATTTCCGCCTCTGCACATTTTCAACCAGGAAATGGTATCAATGATGCCTGCCCTTTTCACTAGAAAGTTTACTTTTCTATTCAAGTAACGGCTTGAGAATTCCCTTTTCAATACCTCTAGTCAACTCGGGAAATAATCGCAAGTCTGATTTTTTTTTGTTTCAAGACGTTTAATTTGAAACGGTTGAACAAGAGCAACATGTTTAATCAAATGGGAATAGGGAGCAAGAGGGACCATATCACTTTTATCGTCTTTAACTTTGGTTCAACTTTGCAGAGTCTGTGCCTTTCACTTTTATTTTGGTGAGCCGTTTGGGAGATTTAAGAGGCTACTTACCACGCATACAAATGGACGTCTTTTCTTTCAATCTTCTGTTTTCTCTGTGTAACCTCGTGGTTCATTCTTGAGCCAATAAGTATTTATACTAACTAGCTCCCCCTTGATAATTACATTGATGATATTGGCCACATGCCAAAAAATGTTCGTGTCAAAAGTCAACCTGAAAATTGTCTTCAAAATGGACTTGCTTGCTGAGAAAACTGCAGTCGATAGATAGTTCACCTTCACGATGATGATGATGATGCTCCATGCAATCTTTACACAAGAGAGACGAGCCTGCTTCTTTTGATGATCTGATGCTACTTAAATGTGTACGTAACGAACACATACATACTTTAGCCAACAAAATAAACTTCCCTGCATTCCCTAAGAAGGATGAAAGTTTCTTCCTTTTGTATAGTTTACTTGCCCTCATACCTCAAAATGAATTTTCGTCCCGGAGGATCCCTGTCAAATGTTCGGACATGACTTTCCTCAGTGAGCTCAGTGGAGCTGCCTAACTAGCAACATAGCAAACCAAGTTCAAGGAAGTAAGAAACGAAAGAAATGGAAGAATGAGAAAAAGTTTCTCTTATCTAATTACGGCACTCTCTGTCTCTGTCTGTGTACCCACAAGTTGACTTTATACTCGGTTTTGGTAAGAATGTAAGCAAAAGCAGCACAGTCGGTAATCTCCTCTTCTTTGCCTAGTATAAGGCTGGCGAATTAGTATTATTCTGTAACAATACATTATCCTATACACATAGGAGATATGTTTAGGTGCTGAAGGAACTTTAAATGTCATAACTTCAATAATTTTATCATTGCAATGCAATGCACAAATGCAAAAAAAAACAATAAGTTGGTTTTTGGTAAAAAATCTGAAATGATTAGCATATCTATCTACTCATTATAATTGTTTTAGCTATTCAATTAAACCGAACTGTACAAAATGCTAATGAAAGGGTAAATAGGAACTGCTTTGCTTGTCAAGAAATTGGGAAGGAGTTTCTAAGATTGAATTAGCTGTACTGTTAAATAAGCTACGCCACACATGTTCACACGCACGATACGATTCTACTAGAAACAACTTATTCCGGATTGCATGACGAAATTCATTAGTATGTAGAATAATGTCTTGCCTACTCGATCAAATCTTGGCATTTCGAACTTGTATGTTTGAGAAATTATAATATGTCATAATAAAGAAATTTTCATACTCTTCTCATATTTATCTTCAGGAATAATTCCTGAGGGACCTCTGTCATTCATCTCAAAGAAAACAGTGGACGTTCACATTTCCAAACATTTAGTATTCATTTTTATTTACAGATACAATCATTTTCCATCATTAATATCCAGTATTTACGAACTCCCAACGGTATTTTAGATACGAAGATGAAAAATGGTGAGGCAACACGCTCTTTTGGAATACCTCCGTTTTGTAACGTGGTCTTATGACACTACGACCAAAAATCATCAGCAGTCACATTTAGGGTTTAATAAAAATGATTATGAATGTTTCTCGTGGCTTTCTAAATTACCTGTATATGGTTTATAGATGCTGAAAATACAAAGTGCATGCTACATATTTTAAAGAAAACATTCTGGTCGTGAACAACGAAATCAAGCTTGAGTGGCGCACACAGAATAAGATAATGAACTGCTTTTTCGGACTTTTTCAACTGCATGTAGGAATGCAATGTTCGGTGCACTTACTTTACTCCATCATTATATTCCAGTTAAACTACACCAGTTCTGCATCCCATGCATGCATATTATTGTTGTTCCAGATCCAGACAATCCTCTAAACAATTCATTAAGGTATACCAAAAGCTCTTGTTGTTGATGGCGAGAATGCACGCACACATGCAAATAGTGCATACCACACACATAGGGAACAGGAAAACATGCATTATTTTTACTGTGCCACACACTTCAAGAAAAAAAATGCTACAGCTCCAGAACAACGGCTTTTCCCATTATTTTCATGTTTTACGGTATGAAACCAGCTATAAAAGTGTCTTTGCAAGTGCTAGATTCCTCTGTTGTTTCAAATCTATCCGTTCGCTTTATCACAAACGAGGAATATTATTCGTTCGTTCGGCAGATCATATCAAGATGAGAAAGAATGCATTTTGTAGTCCCCAGAATGAAATGCACTTCTGGGGAAACTACACACAGTCAGCGAGACTCTACGGTGCTGTTATAAAACACAGACAAAAATGCTTTTGTTACTTACTCAAGAAAAATGCGAGAATACGGCACGCATTACTACAACGTGGTAGGAAGGAAAACCACAAGGTTTATTACAGCATGCTAATACTGATGCATGCCATTAGGAAGGAAACGCACGCTGATGATGATAAAGAAGGCATAACAAAACATGCATATACACGCATTTGCTTTTTAAGAGAAAATGCCTATCCTTTTTTAAAGATTTACTATTTTATCTTCGTCTCCCGTAATAACTGAGCCCAGAGCTTATTGTTGTTTCGAATAGAAATTATCCAATTTTTCCAACTCCGATCCCATTCCGTTCCGGATGCAGTAATAGCCTTTTTGAATGAATTGCAGTGGAAAAACAGATCGCAACAAACTGTGTGTGCTGCACCGACACTACTGTGTAATGGCAATGCCAAAGCCAAGGTGAATGTTTTTCTCGAGAGTTTCTTAGAAACTTTTTAAGTAAGTAATTACGATGCAGTATTGATTTTCTCTTATTATAAGCCGCCTCCGTTTGTAGCTAGTCAAGAAAAAACAAAAAAGTTTCAAGTTTCATATTGGATTATGTGCTGCATAAGCTACCAGCAGGCAGACAAGCAACTGCATATTTTTACCAAGTTGTTACAACTTATCGAAATCTCGCTCCTTCTGTCGTTCTTCCTAGTCAGTCTTGCTGATAAGTTTCGTCTTGTGCTGAAGGAACGGAACAAGAAATGATGATGACTCCAGCAAGAAACCTGACTGGACTGCAAGTTTATACTATAGGGTATTTTTGCACTGTCTCACATAATGTACTGATACGAATTTGTACACGAGAGGCAACACTTGAAGATTAGCCAACTCGTTTTTAGTCCTCATGATACCAAGAATACTCATTTCCATGTGGATGTGGATGGAACATAAAAGAATCATAATGGAAGTGTAAAGATGACACCACGTCTCATATCTCTTTGAACAACTATGGTAAAAGCTTTACAGTGTCACTGTTTCCACAAGGCTTTCCCCTTTTCTTGTAGAGATACATGTGTATGGATAGAAAAGGATGAAAGTGAGAGTAAAAAACTGAGCTTATCAAGAATTCGGTTCACATACCTGGTTTTGCAGACTAGAGCTGCTTTGCTGGCACGAAATTCATCAACAGCGAGACTGGAAGCGAAGATTAGTCGGCGTTGATGGATCCGTCGGTCCGATGTGAAGACGTAAGGCGTTGGCACTCTCTCATTAAATGGCGATGTGCTTTCCATCTAAATTTTTATGTTTAGGAAGTTAAAAGAAAAGAAACTTGTTATTTTCGTAGAAGTACATGAATTGCTTGAGTGATCTGATCCGACTTTGCAATTCTAAACGGCACGTGTAAGATAATTAGCCCAATATTTTGGCACAATAAGATTAAACTGGCGTTACAATTTTGTGCCGTATTGATTCTTTCCAGATTTCTGGACTGGTGACGGGTAAAGTAATGGTGAACGCTCAAGCTTTTTCTTCTCCACACGGCTACCTCGCTTTGGTTTTATTACGTCTGCAAAACTAATAATCGGAGTTAAGCTCCAGTTTTTCAATTTTCTAACGTATACAACCCTGCTCAGCATCCCTGACCATCATTACATCCTTCTTCAATTCAGTGGACGCAAGTGGTCTTTATTTTTTACGGTTATGCATTATTTCTCTTTGCGAGGTCTGGGACCATAATCGTTGCTCTGAGAAAAATGGCCTTTTCATCAGATTTATTATAAAAGGGCGCCCTTATGGGTCGCTATATGCACTATTCCGTACGTAACCCTACATAGCCATCCATACTTGATCCATATGATGGAATTTCACGCATCCCCTCGCTTGAATCGCAATAATAGCCAGTGCCCAGCCTGATCTTGACACTTTTTAAAGTTCTCTTGCCGACATTTCTTTTAAAGTGAACAAATCAAAACGTTGATGAAAGTAAAATATAGAGAATGGACTGAAATAAAACTAAATCTCACTTTTTTCATGGTAGTGTGCATTTAATGATTATAGCACTAATACAAAAGTCTTTTTATTACATTTATGCTTATAAGCATATTATGCAGTCACTCAGCCAGCCGTTACAACGGTGCGCATGGATTTGAATTTCGAATGAGACGCGAATATTGGGTAAACCTGTACTGTAAAAATTATTAGCACAGTAGAAAAACCTAAATCTGACGCTGCCACACCGTACATCTGGCTGGCTGGATGCTTACGTACTTTTGTGTACAATAATGTATTCATTCGTACTGCTGAGGTTGAATCGTGCATTGCAATAATGCTGCATTCACAGGAACGAGAAGTACGCAAGATGTGTGCACATATGAGAAAAAGTTGACACGTTAATTCCAGCAGCAGCACCACTGCAGCGTGGAGCTTCATTGTCATTGCTGCAGTCAACAAGGCATAGCAGTATATACATAGTACTCCCTCAGGAAATTGATGGAAATGTCATGAAAAATTATATCGCATGAAAGCTTAATAAAATGACACTGCATGAGAATAGGAAGAAGGAAAAAGAGGAATGAGTAAAGAAAGCAAGAAATAAACATCTTTGTCAAGTTACAGTGCATTTTGTTCTGAGAGGTTGTTACTCTTGATGCACAATGCATTTCTAGAAGTATGGAACTCTGCAGTCCATGTAAAAAGCACTACAATGTGCACTGACAATACTCTTGGAGAAAGTGAGAATAAAAATGCTTCAAGCATGAATAGAACGGAAGTGGTTTCTTGTGTAGTTTTTTCCACACATTTATTTTATTCACTACTCCCTCAAAATACATTCCATATGCGGATGGGAGAATAGAAAGAAAATAACCATGAGTTTCTTTCCTTTATATGAGACTTTCAATGATATGATGATCTCTCTATTTATGCTTACCGGAAATATCCTTGGTTTGATACAATTGCGAACATTTTCTTCCAAAAATCGTGTTGCTAGCTCTGCCATGGAAAACCCTGGCGCTGGAATTCTTGACGTCGATTGACTTTCACTTATTTGCACTCTGCTTGTTTTCACAATAACTCCAGTCTTTATACACTTTTTCGGAGAAATTTGCTCATAAATACTGCTTATGGAATTCGTTTCATCACTTTTTGTACTAACATTAAAAATTTCAGATTGAAGCTCTTCCTTTTCATCTTCCATTTTTGGTTTTGATAACTGAGATCTTCGAGGTGGTGGTACTGGTGGTAATGGTCGATTTTGGACCGCAATTGGAGGCTTCTTGGTTACGAAACAGTTGGCGGTTGTTGACAACTTGTTTTGAGAACGTAAAGTCTCATCTATAATGGAATAGTGGGATTGTGGTGCTGAAAAAGATATTGATGGGACAGGTGTACGTGCTCTTACTGGCACAGAAGAAGGTTTCAAACGCCCCATGGCCGATTCTTTATAGCTACGTTGGAATTTGCTTTCCTGTTGAATATTTTCCATTTTAAATTTTAGGTTAAAACTGTAACATCAGAACAATTCGTTAAATAACACCAACTAACAGCAGACGCTTTCACCAACACAAACTTTTTATAAAAACCGTAAGTAATGTTTCACTCAAGTTTTGGTATCTGTTAAAAGAACAAGAAGAAACAGAATACGTTACTACCACTGTGACTCATGTGCTTTCAGATTTTACACTGACGGGGAAAGCCCAAAAATACTTTGATTGTTGATGCTCCTGCTGTTTGGGGTGTCCTAAACTGATATGGTGCTTGAATCACTTTATATTCACATTTGTGTGTGATCATTAAACGTGAAATAGAGTACATACACATCTTACGATACACTCCCCCCGAGAAGACATTATAAATCCATAGATTTTTACTGAACTGGTTTACGAGTTAGGACGATGACGCACAAGATCGAATCTTACAAATGATATCCACATGATGATGGTCCACTGATTCAAATCCAAATCGCAATATATCTTTCCACAGAGGGACCTAAAGTGAAGAAATAAACAACCATGATATATTTTTGCCGATAAAGTAATTCCGTTTTCAATGCGTGTGATTGTGCTTATACGGCGACACAACATGTAGTTGAGTCAGCTTGATGCAACAATGATTACGAATGAAAAATAGTCATAGTTAATGGGTTTTAAGGCAATGACACCCATAGTACGCACGGCCGCGGCAGCTTAACTGCATTTTATGAGTTTTTCATCTTCAATTCGTTGCATATCATATACATCATGCATGGAGAGCAAAGTGGGTTGTTGGGTTGGTTTCGAATGGAATGGAGATTCCTTTTCCAGTGGGACAATAGGAAAGGGTCTGTTTTTACAACTTTACCCAGTTTTATGAATGTTGCCTTTCTGGCTGGCATTTCATTCACTTTCCGTAAGCTTTCATTTAAAATTCGTCATTCATTTGTAAAAGAGCTCTGCTTCCTGCTTGTTATCCCTCGCTCCTGCCTACTTCTAACACGCACTTCCAATCCAAGTATATACGCACATTCCCAGTTCCCGTCTTTATATCTTCCTTGTACCATTTTCTGTATTTAAAATACAAAGGGTTCGTGTTGACTGCTCCAAAGGAATAAAAATACACACACATATAGGGGTAAGAAAATATTTCCCCAACTATGTTGGCCTGCTCATTTTACCAACCTGATGAGTTGGAATGATGAAATTATTTATTCAACTCTCAATGATCTGGGTTATAAACTAGCTTGATAAAATTAATCACAAACATAGAGTGCTACGAGGGGATTTTGGTTGATGAGTGAAAACCTATATGGCCAACTAGCTAGCAGTTGACATAAAAAACTGCATATCACACCACATGTTGTGCGTTATATTGCATGCATGTGTTTGCCTTCCATATTATTGCCTTTTGAAATAAGACTATGGGAAATATGTAATCAATGACATTTTGCTAACTGCAAGTTCGGATCGTAAAAAACTTCAGGGGTGTACTTTTCCTATATAGTTTAAGTACACTAGCACATGTCAAGCCACTTGCAGTAGTACTCTTGGCTGGACTTATCAACAAAAATGCATTCTCCAATTCTGTCTATAACAGCAGATCTTTAATAATTTACAGCAAGTGTTTGATTGCGTGCATTTCTCGAGAATCTAAATTTTAATAAATGAAACTTTGATTGTAGATCTGAAATCTAATTAAGTATGGACCCTGTTTATAATCTTCAACAGTTCTCATTGTCAGCATGACGGGATACCATGTATGAACAATTATGTCAATAACCTTGGGGCAAACTGAAATAGAATTTGCTTCCGGGTGAACTGTTGCATAAAGCTAATACTAGTACTATAATGTACATTGTTCTTGCTTAAGTTGACTTGTGCGATTCAGCGGACGATTGATTAAGTGACGTGTGAATTTGGACGGGCGTGTTAATTGCTAATTATATTTCAATACATCTTGGGTCCGAAAATTTGATTTTCACAGCGTATTTTACCCTTTCATATGAGTGAGTACCAGAAGAGAGATCGTAAAAAACGTCGACTAACTAAGAGAGAGGTTGCGGCAACAATTTCTAGTTAAAAGCTTACACATGTCGCACTTCTCTGGAGCTGTGTGTGTTCTAACACCGTACCATTTATGCGTGTTGTTTGTATGTCTTATATTTCGTATATGGTTCACTTCTAACACATGCTTCCAACACTGTTGTAGAAGAATATGAAGTTTTCCTTGGTTTCTCTGATATATGGCTAATCCAAAGTGCAACAGCCTCCGGCCTGGAGCAGGAACGTAAATTGTTATGCCAATAAATCATAAATGTTTTTGTTCCGTCCTCAACCCTCCTTCCTTCCACACTCAATTCATGTCGATTCTGGGTTTGTATTTGTAAAGCATGAAAATGCCAACAAAGTGAGCGACTAGGAATTACCAAATGCAATGCAAAGAAAATGGATTTATATGACATATTACATGAACAAATGCCTACGTATGAAAATGCATAATGTGTACATGAACATGAATTGAATTTTAAAGAAAGTTCATTTAACACATGTCGTGTGTCGTTATCATTATAAAGACAAGTTGGTAGCAAAGTATACCTTTGTAAGCCATTTAAACTAAGACTACTTAAAATTTTCCTGGGGAAAACTTAAGGAAAGGAGGTAGCTGACCTAATAACAGCAAGAAAGTGGCCCACTATATTACATATGGGTGCAACCTAAATAACAATCAAGATAACATGATCAAAAACTACGCAATTGCATGTTGCATTAGTGCATTGCTTCAAATTCAAATCCAGCTGGAAAGATTTTAAGTTGCAGAAATACACGAGGCTAAACCTTGGTTGGCACAATGTTCCAAGTGTGCTTAATGCGTATGCAAGTAATAGCGACGCGACAAACAGTCTGCGTGATTTATTGCTGAAAATGAACATATTTCACACATTTATCAAAACAGTGGAAAACAAGTAGGCGTATACTAACTTCATATTCAGGAAATCACCCACGAATGTCATGTACTCCAGGCAAAGTATAAATCTAAAGCGAATTTAATTTTAACGAATGACAAAACACTTGCGACTGTGGGGCTCCCAATATATAATATGTAGGTAACTCTATCCAACTTTTGGCCATAGATCACTGTCACGTTATCACATTTCTCTAAATCACACGCGTTTTTATCATTTCCCAATTAATAAATTAACTTTAACAAAGAATATTTATATGCTCTTGTCAAAATTTGACAAATCTGTGTTATACAAGACAATCTAAACCAAAACAAGCACCTTTTTACTTCAAGTAGCACGTATTAAATTAGAGTGAAAATTGCTGTTTTGGCTTTGGCGGATCCTTTACGTAATTTTAAGATGCTGCTGAAGTAATATGATTTACAATGTTTCTCTCTCCATTCTCAAAAGCCAACAAAGATGAAAACCTGAGCAAGCATCAAACTTATTATGAAAACTGAGCTGAAGAAGATATAGCACAAAATTAGATCTGTGCCAGATGCTCTTATTCATTTACACACTACTTCCCATTACTCCGGAAATGGTTGAATACTTCCAGGCTCAAGCTATGAATGTAATGTTTAGACATATTAACACATACATTTTTGGCTAAATCTTTCAGCCCCGCACACAAAAAAAAATCTTCCAGTGAGGAACAAGCTGTTGTACTAGCTATAAGATCAAGATCAAATGGTTTGACTGACTGTTGATGAGTTGTGTAGATAAAGATGAGCATACAGTTTTTGCTCATTTGCTCGTCTTACATCAACATCGTCGCACCGCGTATGATCACCAACAACAGATCGTTTCCGTGTTAAACTACAAGAGAATGTGTGTTTTCTCAATGCTACATTATGATTTTGATCTGTGCTGCCTCATCAGACAAGAATTCTTTTCACCTGCTGGTTCGCTTATAACAACATTACATCCTGATGTATTCATTGGCGTCTTCCCGTGCCCGCATACGGCTTTGTTTGTTCGTTGAAAATTCAATTTTCTTGCTCATTTGGAATGATTGCTTTTATGCCGTAATACCCGTTACTGTAAGTTTTCGAAACTCTGATTAAATCTTTGAAAAACAATACAATTTAGCATGTTGAATATTAACAAGGTGCATACATTTAGTACATGCTACCATACTTGAGCTGCAATTCTGTATACCTCGCAACACGAAAAAACATTTGCCTTTAGATGGTGATGGTAGCAGCAACAGCATCCCAACACAAAAATATTCATACCAGAATACGCATGAAAGTGTACAGTAGTACGAATGACAGGATGAATATGTAATGATGTCACAAATGTTGTCTCATTTGTTTCATGTCAGATCCATTCCACTTTCTCGAACTGCAAAACCAGAGACAGTACAGTCAGTGGTGAGGTGTCGACGGGCTGGAAAATGTTTCACGGAACGTAGAAAAGTATTAATCGCTGCATTTTAATCAAATTTCAACAAATGATGTGCAACAGGAAGAGTTGAAGTTGAACTTATGTAGTGTAATTTTTGTGATATTAATAGATCAAAGCATGGTGAAGAGACAGACACCAGAGCGTAGTTGGCGATATGGGTAATACTTAATGTAGCATACTTTGGAAATTATAAAAATGTTAGCTCCGGCGTGTTTCTAATATATTTTTGTATTTAAACAGTCATCAAAATCTTGATCGGTTGGTTCATCAACTTATGTTTGATTACTGAAAACGCTCAAATTTAATGTCCTCTATGAACCTATGGTTTATCATTTATCGAATCGCAACCTCAAGCTTTTAGACTAATTGGTACAAGAAAAGACATTTAAAATTCTGCGAACTTGCATTGCAAAGGCATTATAAACATTAATTTGAAAGATAACTTTGATTACTTGGTCATAGAGTGTGTGACAAAATGTATTCCTCATAAAGCCTGGAGTTCGAGGTGATTGAACAGTGTATAAAAGTATCGTAATCATATAACACGATAATTCATTTAGGGAAGTAAAAGCTTCATGCTTCATCAGCATTTCGTAAAACTTGAGTTGTTTAAGCTACTGTCATCAACCTTTTTAAAGTGAAAAGCCACGTAGTATATTAATTTTACTATAGCTAGTAGACACTATATCACCATCATGGGCAACATAATTCATCCATACGTGATAACAAAGATCTTGTTTCTTAATTAACACATTGTCGTGATAGATCTAGTCTTTCACGTTGCAGTCCATGCATTGAACGCCTGAAGAGGCATGACATCGCTGTCACTTTCACTGTTAATGGAATGAACTACTTCGGGTAATACGATGATGAGCAATCGGATAAAAGATAATAATTTCAATTCCTCACAAACAGAAATGTGATGACATTTCTTACCTAATTGACTAAAAGGTAGAAAACATTCCATGATTATTAACTGATGTCATCAAAAAGTCAAAGATTATCATGTACGCTGTACGCAAAATCATGCACTCAGACTCGGTAAATACAATCACACTTACATACATGTATTATCTTATGTTTACATGCCAAAGATAAAGATTACAGTTAAAACACAAATGGTCGTGATTTTTTGCGACGGAGTTGTAAACACGTCCATGTTTTTATTAATTGCTGCTGGAATTGATAAAAATCCGTTGCATATAAAATGCAGCGATTTGAATCCAGAATCATATAGTCTTCTAGATACCTCAAGTAGATCAAAACTTCTAAACTGACCTAATACCAAGTTAAATACCATAATTTTGAACAAAGATGAAGGCTGCGTTGGTGCTTCTCCTTACTTTGGCAGTATTTGCTGCAGGTAACCTAATTGTTAATTTTCGTATCAATTAAAATATACCCATTAAAGAAAAAGCATTGTGAATTTTAATCAAACATGCCAATTTTTTAAATGTGCAGGTGACAGGGCCCCAGTTGATTGGTATGAATGTGCAGGGAAAGCAGAGGGAAACTATGCACATCCAGTTGATTGCACAAGATTTCTCACCTGTTCCAATGGAATAGCTGCTGAGAGAGATTGTCCCGTTTGCAATTTCGATGCAACACTCTGTCCTCAAGGTCGACTGGTCTTTGACAGAGAGACAAATCAGTGTCTATATGCTAATCAAGCAGAGTGCAGAACTTTGTGTGATGTCGCTGGTGAATCGAAAGCAGTACGTGGAGGAAAACCTCTCCGTTTTTAATTCTTTAAACTCCAATATACAATTTTGTTAGTTACTTTGCTAAATGGATATATTGTATTTATAATTTGATTTTCTTAAAAGAAGGATTGCTCAAATAAAGAAAATCCCTTGAATTTGGGGCAATGTGAAATACGTGTTTTTTATTAATTTCTGCCCTGGTTTTGGCTACTAATCAAAGGCCGCAATTAACTTTTACAGGCACAATCCACAAAAATTGTTCCCAAACTATCTTTGAAATAGTTCTATGCAACTTTATTGTCACTATCGGAGATCAGCCAAAGGCCAAAGAATGGAACTGAACAAGATGTGTAAATATTGGCTGATGAATTAAGACCAAAACTATAACAGTTTCTTTTCTTTCGTCGGAGGCAAAGGCTTAATTACGGTTCTCTTATTAAATTAGCCTTCGAATTCATGGTGCAGACAACCTTAACTTCATTGCAGATAAACTCGACTGAAAACGGATGAGATGTGTAGACACTAGATACGGACATTGAAAAATTCCAGTAGCAGATGAAATGTATGGAAATAGAAAGAAGCTAATAGCTCTATTAGCACGAGCTTGTATATAGAAAGTCATAAATTTTTGGTAAACTCCGTGTGTTCCTATTTGAGTAAAAATTACACAACATATTACAATACACACAAGACAAAAATGTGCTGTATGAACATGTATATATTGCATTAATACGTTCTTATGTTTCCCCTCTAAACTTTGCAAGTACAGAGTTGAAAGTCATACTGGGCGATGTACTTAATATACATGTTCCAGTGTGCATATACTCTCATGAATCTTATAAATACGTCTGGAACTGAAGAAGGTATTTACAACAAACTAATTTCAGCCTGAACATCTTCATCCTTCTTGAAACATGTGTAATGTATGTGCGTAGTGTGTATGTTTACAAAGAGTTTGATGTCTTTCTTGTCTTTGGGAGCTTGGAGATCGTATTTCTTCCCTGCAATAAAGTTTACATTGAACACACATGAACATTAACTACTGAGGAGTTTTAGCAGCAACGCACATGGAGTCTGAGGAACAATCTTCAAAGACCTTTAGTCACAGATCCGTGTGATCTCTGACTTGTCTAGTTGACTGGCTCAAAAATTTATTCATTGTACTTTCTTACCCTTTAAGGATTTTATCCAGTTTAAGCATACTCTAATCCATGGCATCTGCACATATACTTACATATAATTTGGTTGATACTTATTTGGACTTTTGTATACGACACTCTGTGTAGTGAATATCATTAATATGAAATGGTCGACGTAAATTAGATGCATCTTGTTTGTAACTGAAGCATTTCGAAAACAGAAAGGAAGCAAGTTTAACAAACTGCATGTTTACATTGGAATTTAAATCTTGCTTACATGCATTGCACCACGCACAATTACTTATGCGTACTTCTGTAGCTGTCTCTGGAAGATGTAGCCCACCCGAATCCAAGTCCGATTTGTCATTTTTCAAGTACACAGTAATATTTTGCATATGTGGGTGAACTGGACCTAGGGGCTTGGAAGATGTGTTTACTATAAACAATAGTCCAACTACGGCCAATTATTACTTTGAGTTGAAAAGAAGAAGGGTTCCACATCTTATAGCTTCTTACATTATTGATTGTGGTACTGCAGAATTGTGGACTGTTTCCCATAACTAGTCTGACCAATGTGTGTCTAAAATCTAGATTTATGTACGTCCATTTGCCTGCACTTCCAGTCTCGTTCATTGGACATGTGGTACAGCAATTCTTTTGCCGAAAATTATACATGTGATTCTCATTTGTTTACCAGTGTAATAAATCTTGTGCATGGTATGCAACATGTTATATTATTAAATGGAGCAACGAAGGACTGAAACATGAGATCAAGACACTTGATATGTACATGTATGAACTGAACTGTTCTGAACTATCATTAATCAGCTTACAAGGATTCATTGCTCATTCAGATTGCCATCGTCTTCATCGAATGCATCTTTATAAATTATGAATGTAGAGCGATTCAATTGGAGCTTTATTATTATTTCAGAGTTTAAAACTTTTATTCATCAACGACGATCGTGAGGTCGTTTTGCAACATTTTTTAAATACATTTTTTATTAAATGTAGTACATAATTTTCGTAATATTACCATCATTATGAGGCGAGTTAGACTTGTCTGTATATAATTCAGTAAATGTCTTTTACGCACTTCTCGTAAAACATAACATTATTTTTAGCTGATCTTCATCAAGCAAAGTGACAACATTATATAGAAGGTAACACTGAAATGAAAGGTCATTTGACATGCATACAACATGTCAATTCAACCCGTGATTACGCTATAAACACACCACTTTCAAAACTTGTGTCTGTAGGATGGAGTGGCAGCAGGGTATGAATCTGTGAGAACACTAGGTTTGACATTGTGTGAATATCTCAGACTTTTAACATTTTACAATTCTAAAGTAAAGAGATCGAGCACCAGACCTTTTGACGTGCTTAAATCGCGACTCTCATTAAGCTTCAAGATCCGAACTTTCCATTGCATCATTATTATCTACTGACTCTATTTTTTCCTTCGTCTCTGAAGGCACAACCGATGCTTCCCTGTGCTCTGACCTTTCTTGGGCAGATTTACTAGTAGCGACTACTGCAGCAAAATTTTCCTGACGATGAGACCCCTCATCAATTAATGACGCTTGATTTTTCTGCCTAAAAACTTTCTCCTTTGGCTTCAGTACTGCTCCCATCCTTTCTTGTTGTAAGTCAGTCTCACTCGTTGACTGAGGTGAGGGTGAAATGCTCTCAAATACTTCTGCTTCTCCACCTTCTTTATATTCTTCAGAGTCATTTCCAGTTAGGTTGACAAGTTGAGAAGAAGTTGGAACAACTTGAGCTGCTTTCGAGGGTGCTTCCCGTTCTACCTCCGTAGTTGCTTGTAATGTTACACTTGATTCATTTCCTGCTGACGCTCCAACAATGCTGACAACCTATGTACCGAAGGAGTATCAAAGGGAGCAATAACAAAAACATGCGTAAATCAACTTGGAAAAGGTACGACCAAGAAACTTATAGGCATATATAATATAATTCATTTTTACAATCGAAAAGCTTATAAGCAGCAGCACTTTAGAAACGAACATACGCACAAGAACTCAATTAGAACAAAAGCGAATTCAAAAGTTTTTCCATGCCACGCACCATGTATATACTCTACTCCTACTTACTCCTACCTAACATCAGAAGGCACAAAGATCATTGGAATTTATAACGGGGAAAGACACGCATATTGTAACATTCTCATTTATCCAAACATTATCATTAGCAGTGGTAAATGAGCCATGTTCTTGGATATTCCTAGTCTGTTCATTACATTTTCCAGCTCTCGTTTATATTTCCGCGAATAAACTCGATCAAAAACATGCATTGCATATTGGATGCATTATAATCATGATGAAAATTCATCTACCTACCACAGCTTTTACTTAAGCTTAGGTCATATTATGTACTTGTATGTACATTACTATACTTTATCCTATATGTTCACATCTAGAGACCTAATACACCGGCATTACGTAATGTGCAGTGAAAATATCAAGAAAGTGTCATAGTCTGAGTGCAAGTCAGCTACAAATGAGAATATAATAGACCTGCACGTAAAGCAGTATGAATATAAAAGGTTTACTCGCAAGACTTTCTCTCGTACAATGATAAAGAAGTAAATCCTAAGAACAAAAGCACTACTTGCTGAATACATAAAGTGCATGACTAGCAGAGCTGTCCCAAAAATGACTTTCGTGCGACTTGGTCGTATACGTGAAACTCAATGCAACCACGTTTAGCAGCATGGCAATCATCATATTAGTAAATCTGAAAACAGGGACATGGAAGTAGAAATGTAATATCATCCTGGAAATCCCAACATCTTAATTGCAACATTTACATTTAGAATCATGCCTACTTTCTTTCCTCTTTCCTGTACACGTGAAAAGATGCTTTCAATATCATCCAATAACCCGAAGCACAAGCCTAGTATAGTCATATTCAGCTAGTGAAGCAGCGACAAGCGTAAATATTATGTTGAAACAAATCAGCCACAACGCAACACAGCAACATACACAATGAAACTTTCACGCTTCTTTACTTCCAAACATAGACAAACACTACAAATAAAACATCTTCAAAGTTACTTACCTCTGGTTTGAGAGGTGATGGAAGCGAAGTCTCATTTAAAGCGGGATCTTCCTCGTCAATATTTGTGGGGACTTTACGGGGCTTAAATGTTAATGGTGTGCGCTTGAGAATCTTATCCACTTGCTCGGTTACCCGGTCCTTAAAACGAATTAAAATTTGGTCTCAAGCATTTATTACACGGAAGAGAGAAGGGAAAGGATAATATTAGTTACACCTTATTTCCTCACACCAGACCAGAGATTCATTCGTCTCATTCAACAAGAATCTCAGCTAGCCTAGCTACCCTTTCTCTTTTCCTCAAAAAAACGATAGGAAGGAGAGTGTAGAGCTAAGTTACGTTTTAAATCCATCTAACTCAACTTAAGCTTTTTATGAGACAGAGTTACTTATGCATGCAAATGGCATTCAAAATACGGATAAGGCAATCTTCTTTTCAAGTGACATAATATGCAAGTTTATAAAACTCAGATTTTCAAAGCATCTCCCTATTTCCCTTCCTTCCTCTTCTGGACTTTTATTACTGATTACTACTCAAGTTTCATTCTCCACTTGGGCTAATTATACCTTCTTTTAAAACCATCTTCCGATCTGAAATTTACATTCACCTTGGGTATCCCTCGTATACATTTAAATTATAAAAACACTAAAACTTAAGAGCTCATCCAAGGGGAAGAAAACTAAAATCTTCCATATATCGTGTGTAGTGAGTGCATAAACACATTATATCATACCTACACCATTGACTTTAATACACACGCTATATAGTTGAATGTACTATACCTAAAAGATTTGAGATTTGTATGAGTAAGCAAGTTCCAAGCAATCTTGGAGACACTCTACTTTCTGTTTCATTTTATTTCTCTTTAATTGCAACTGTTAATAAATGCATAAAAGCGGTGAACTGGGATCTGAGAGCATATTTTCATCCCATACTCAACAAAACAGTCTAAGCTTACCTCTTTATCCTTCATATTTTTCTTAAACTTTTCCACATTCTTTAGGAATTCTTGTTGACGAAGTTCCAGCTCCGAAACTACATTCGACATTTCTTCCATGGCATGAATCGATTCCAAAAAATAGTTCTCCCAACTTTCCATCGGAACAGACCTTCCACTCATATAATCTTGGAATTCTTCTTCAGGCATACCCAGTGACTCACCCTTCATGTTTTGGATAAAGGATACTGCGCAGCACTATAAATTTTAAACAACAAAAAACAGAGAGCATGAGAAAATAAGCAAAAAGTTGATTTACGACTAAACATTAGGAACCCGAACAATTGTCAACTTTCAGGAAAAAAGCGTAATTTACACATCTCAATGTAAATAAGCCTCGAACCTGTATTCATCAAAAGAGTTGCGTAACTGCAGCTTTAATAATATTCCATGTATGTATATTGACTATCACACCAGAATACAAAAACAGAATCGACCCAACTGCACAGAAAGAACATATTTACAGAACTCCTCTGTATATATACTTCGGTACGGTTTATGACAACTTGAAGATTTATGTTTGCATCTCAATGCACCAGCTATACACAAAATGTTCCATTTACTTTCTTTTACTTCCATTCCTCATTCACATAATCGAGCATAATAAACTTGAATGTAATTCATGGCAAATAAAAGTATGTATGTATAGCTATGTACTTGATTATTGGATTCAAGTTATTAACTAATTGCAAAATATTTGTCGTTCCCTAGTTGGAAATCCCGAGACATATCTTTTAATCAAGTATCAGTTTATCGTAAATCTAATTGCAAGTTTGCAAGTCAAACGACACGAACGCACCAGCTTTCGGTTATTTACAGAGAGATATAGGGAACGCAAAAGGAAATCACTTACCAAGTTAGTGAAGAAGTATCCTGCTTCTCCTCTCATTAACTGGGCTGCATTACAAAATCTGGTGATGTAATTGATATTGCTTTGGAGTCGGGTGGGATTAGCCTTGATCACTATATAAATAAGCGTTGGAAGAAAGTCATCAGCAGCAGTGGGTCCCTGCTTAGATTTTCCCAATGCTTCGATGATATGATGACTGCACTGAGTTACACAAGCGAGTTTCTCCTGTGGTGGCTTCACAGAGTCCATCCCGATTATGACTGTTAATTATAATTAAAACATCATGTGGTTTATCTGGCTAGTGCTTTTGTCGTACAGTAGGTACCACATAATATAACCGTAAAAATATACGTAAATGGATTTAAAGGCTTAGGCTTAGCCTAGGGTACAAGATTCATTAGAAGAGGACAAGACTAATAGCTTTCTTGTCGTAAAGAATAAAACTTTGCAAAAATATTTTACCTCGAATATTTGCAAAAGATATAAATATTTAATGAATTATGTAATTTTCATCTTTATGACTAAAAATATATCTATCATTTACACATGACCATAAAAATCCTTACCATTTATCGACGCATAAACAAGGTCCCGTACACTTCTGTCTCGTTCGTTTAAGGCAACTTCCAAGTGTTTGCAAGTCATCCAATTAAGCTGTCGTATTCTGAAAATCAAAGAGGTAAAATGAACACAAATTCACAAAAAACCAAACATTCATGAGTTCGGTTTGCTATGATTAGTTTGTTACTTATACGTCAAGTTCCTTCTTATTCTGATCAGTTTAACAATAATTGTCCCTAGACTGTCACCGAATTCATTAACAAACTTTCTTTATATTCTATGCGTAGGTTAATTTTAATTTACAGATATCCCGCGTGTACACGAATGTAAATGCAAGCGATAATATTACATTTTACTAATCATCAAATAAAATCTTTTACTCATTCATTATTTATGCATTTGGTTTCCCAGAGCCTACAGCTCCTAACTTAGCTTAAATGAATTAGTAGCAAGTAAGCAGTGGTTCGAGTTAGAAATTAAATTATCCTAGAACTTTCATTTCGTAAATGGAAAACATGATTATCTGAAGCTATGTATTCGGACTGAAAACAAGTACATTCGTCTTCTAATTAAACTAAAAAGCTAAAAAGACACGGAGCACATAATACATAATAATTCATGTAATAGAAAATTTCTCTACTTGCATTATTTAAGGCTGCTAGTACTCCAATCACTGGAGAATCCGTGGTTTGGTTACATACTCCTATCATTTAGCAAAATCTCCACGAACATGTCTACAAACCAGTAAATACAAAAGAATGCAGAGTGTTCGAGTGACTCAGCAACCTTTTCCTGGAAAATTTTAGTTATTTCATGCCTTCTAGTATTCTACGCGTAAAATGCAAAGATTCTTGTTCTCCCATCTCATTTCACTCATTTTCCTTTCTCATTCATTCAGAGTTAGTCAGTATTGTACTGTTGTAATCACATATAAAACCGGAAAAGTTGCCTGGTTCTGGCAGTAAACTCTTTGAAAAAAGAACATAAACCCTGTCAACCGTGTTATTTCCCCTTTTATTTCTTTTCATCATACTCTTGCCTTCCTACATTCTAACATCCTACCTCGCTCCAACAGCTACGCTACAGACAACGTCGGTTGATAACAAAAGTCGTAAAAAGTGCTTCCACATTTCTCCCTTATATCATCATCAACCTTTCCATCATTTTGATCATGTATCTAACTTAGCATGACATAAGATAAGGGCACTGGTACATTTCACTCAAATGAGACTAGGAATGATAGTAACAATGCCATATGCATAAATAGCATAGTTACCCAGAAAAGTAAAAGATGGATCAGGAAGAAAAGGTTATCTAGATACTACTCCGTTTCCTGCATTACATGCCATGCATTATGTAAATACACATGAAAAAAACCACACCTGCTATTTCTGCTGCTGCTGAATTGATTAGATTACCGCAGCTTCGTCATTTTGCACCATTTTATGCGACTTAATAAAAAACCAAATCAAAGTTTTTAACCTGGTTTGAAGCTCCAAATCCTTCGTTTCGTCTTCCGTAGCTGTAGACATTGGGCTGAACAACTCTTTGTACAAGCTTATGGTCAGGTACTTTTCAATCAAATTCATCAAGAGTTCCTTATCCTCCGTACTGATCTCCTGGTAGCATTTGACGATTTCAGTTTTGGCTTGGAAATTTTTGTAAAAGTCTTGAACAATGTCGGATGCCTCATCTATGGAACCACTCCCTTGTCTAAGTAGTTCCAAAATGACTTCTTCGCACTGCTTCACTTTGGATACGACATCACTCACTATTCTTTTATTTGTGATTTGTGCCAAAAATGTGTTGATTTCGTCTCTTATCTGGTCCTTGTCAGTGTTGGCAACTTTGCGTGGAGACATTTGTGGGGATGAACCACCGTCGCTGCCATGCCGGTGATGAGCTTCTTTGCTTCCCTTTTCCGGTGACTTCTTCCCTGGTTGAGGAGATGATGGAGTGGGTGACTTGCGGAAGACAGAACGAAATGATTTGGTTTTACGATCTGTTTGTTGTTTCTTTTTCTCTTCGAATTTCGAAAAATTTCCTGTCAGGGGAGACAAACTGTCCAGAGACCTGAAAAGAGAAAAATTCTTGAATGAAATAGTTTATAGTTCCTAAATTTATCCTATGATATTAATATTAGTGTCTTAATGGTAAAATGTTATATCTGTCTAGACTCTAGAATGGTCGTTTCGTAGGATCTGAGACTCTCAAGTTTTGCTTACGATACTGATTTTGAGTCTCGAACTATGGTCGCTCGTTGAAACTCTCCATTGTATTCAACGGCTTCAGGAATCGAGCTATACTTTAATAAAACAAGTGACTGAAACAAGTCCCTTATTGTATCCATAATAATATAGTTCGAGACAATCGAAAACGCTGTAACTTTTTTTTGACAAATTTTCATCTAAATTAATTTCTACAGTTCAATTAAAAACTAAAACAGCTAAGAAATTCAAACTGCCTAAAGAAATTGCATATTTTATTACAAGCTCCAAGCACCTGAGAATTTATGTTTTACACTATTTCCATTCAATTTTAGAAGAATTTTATCCGAACAAACTCGCCAAGTTCATATAAAGCGGTACATGCTTTGTTCGTACTTTGCAACAGCAGTCATGCGATTGCTAGAACGAATATGTCGACATGCTGACATTATTTGCAAAATAAAATTCAAATTTCTAACGTAAATATAAGTTGATGGAATGAAAGAAATAAAATAACTTTCTTCATGGGTATGATGATGCATGGTGTAGGAAACGTTCACGCGTTTTCATTATGTGAGAACATACATTTATGTTTAATGGGATGGGACTGGAATTACCAATTTGAAGTTGTAGAATCAAGAACTAAACAACTTACAATCTTGCAGACTTTGGAAGAGTAGCAAACCCGGCTCTCCCAAAAACTCCTCCGGGTGACGCTTCTCCATCCGGGCCAAAAGCTTCATCTCGCGGTCCATACCTGACACTATTCTGTTGCTGCTGCTGTTGTTTGTATATTTTGTAACAGACGGAGCAGTATCCTTCCTGGACTTTATTTCCGTAATGCCCGCATTTGTTTTTGCACATGAGATCAGCCTGCTCACTGATAAGGCGTGAAATACGCCCGGTGGACGATGTGTTGTAACTCATCTTTTTGACAATAATTGACAAATAGTCTTCGCTTATACAATCGAGAAGGTTGACATCCGAAACAATCCAAAAAGCTTAAGAAAGCTTATAGCATTCACTTCTAAGATGTCGCCATTCACTTTAACTGATGGAAACAATAATTCAATTCCTATGCCAAAATGCATTGCATAACCCACATTATAAACAATTATTGTAATTGCACAAGAATTTAAATAACATTTAGTACGGTTTTTAGGAGAGGTTGAATTTAATTTTTGAAAAAGGCTAATGAATATTGAGCAATTATGTTGAATGGGCAATTTAAGTCAAAATTGATGCACTGCAAATACTATACACACTTGCTGCGAACATACGAGTTTACTTTCGTTTGTATAATAATGTGTGGTGGTAGCAGAATGCCAAATGCATTACTTTACTTGTCCATCTAAGCTACAAATTTTGATAGTATGAATGAGTATGTGGTATAGTACTTATAAACACGGATATTACCACAATGAGTTTCAATTACAAATTGGGGGGCACAAAGTAACTTGGTTGACAAAACAGTGCTGCTGCCAGTAAATACACCACTTTTACTACGTTCAGCGTCATATATTCAAGGAAGCACTTTTCTTTAACAGTTTTTAAGACATGTTTGTTGTAGCACAACAATTTAGTGTCACATAGTCACATCACAGGTTTCTAGAAACACAAACTCAGTCATTGTACAAGATGAGTCATTTGACTACGTTGCGTTGACCGAGCTCTAGGCAATAACCACAATGAAACAACCTTGCGCTGTCATCAATTTAGTCAGATGAATATGATTTTCTATGCATATCCAGCCAATATGGAACACGATGACGCTTTATCATTTATGCGTGCTATATAGCTTGTGTTCGAGATGTTCCTGTTCTTATACGTTGGTTAATACTAGCATGGCAATGCTATTGCTGTAGTTATATATACGCTTATGTACGATTAGTTAGTAGGAGGACAACATTGTAACAGTGAGGAGAATTCAGATTCCTTCATCCATTTAGGCATTCGTGCATAAAGATAAGAATAGTGAAGTGATGAAAACAACACTATTCCACTTCCACGCTCAACCCAGTGTGCATATATATACAAATTGTACATGTATACATATGAAATTAGATTAGGTTTGTTAGTACGGATGTACACACAGAATTAAAGTCAATACCCTTAGCCTTATCAACGGGTGAACTTGGAGGATAAATCACGTATATTGTAAATGAAGAATATTGACTAGTCACTGATCTCAATTTAGAATGCCTTCAATAAGACTGGCTTGACATGCTGACAGCTTCTTGCTTTTTACATAACATATTACGCTTTTACTTATTGAGCTGCATCACATACCAAATCTTTAGGAGTTACATTAGTTACATGCAACAATACAACGCAAAACTGCAAATAAGTCAGTGAAAGGCGAAAGTTGCACTAAAAATAAGTTCCACAAGCCACCACTCACTTTGACTTGCTCCAATGATCCAATTCTGATATTTGGAAAAAGGGAAAGTATGGTATAGTGAAGAGTTGACTAGACTGAACGTTTAATTAAACTAATTATAAAATCAGTGTTCCATATTTATTGCCGATGTGCATATTTCTTTGAAGATCAGCTGATGTTCTGATGCAGACATGCCGTACCTATGTCTTACTACTACTACTACTCGAAAATATAAAATTAAGTGATATTGCAGCCAAGTATACGATGTATAGTGTGGAAGTAACATGTGAATATAGAAGTAATGTATAAAACTGCCCTATGCTCATATAGCCCCATATGTATCCTGTTCTGTTGCACTTCTGCTGTAAACCCAACCTGAGTAATTACCATA
>LJIJ01002038.1:0-32178 GCA_001718145.1 Orchesella cincta
CTCTTCGAGCGAAAGCGAAAATCTATTATAATGAGTGTGACGCTTAACAATGGAAACTTCAGTCACCGTCACCACACTGGAAAGATTTGCTAGTCGCTAAATTAGATATGCGTTCAACAACGCAATGTAAGGTACGCCCTCTAAAACTGCCATGAACTTATGTATTTAGGCACTTGAAAATCTCATAAACATCAACTAAAAGTGTTACAGCACACCAGCCGCTGCTTCTCTGTCATTTTTAGCGAATAGCAAACCAGGCAAGGGCAGAGACGCAAGGATGCAACGAACTTTTGATATTCTTATGCGAATTCTCATCCAGTTTGAATTGCGCTGTAACCTGGTCTGAGGTGAAGTTTTGCTATTTCATAGTATTGCAACATGATGCGCAAAAAATAGAAAGAACGCACATGTTACAGACCAATCTTTGAAATACATGGCATTTAAATGTGTGTGGCAAAACAAAAATCAGATACAAATCCATACATAACTGAATCAGGGAGGTTGTGTAAAGAAAAGTAAGGTGAAAACATGCTTTCATACAACACACACATGTATACAAAGTATATAACATCAAATTACAATTACAACAGTTGGCATTTCTGTACAAAATTTTTATCCAATAGCACGTCTCTTCAACTCCTCATGGGTTTTTTCTGTTTACCAGAAAGCGTATAGGTATACAATATATTTTCCACATGTCGTGAATGCTTCTAGTGTGACTGGACGACTGCGAACAAACAAGTATCAGCTCTGGTGATGATAAGTAAGTAAACTTAATAAGCTAAAACCACACCACAAGTCCGAAGAGGCTGAATCTAATTTTCGCAAAAGACCAACTACAACTAGAAGGATTGAACGGCAAGGAAAAAAATTGCAAAGGTCATTAACTCAGTCAGTGGACAAAGCCTGGTTGGTAAACTCATGTTCAGCGTGGTGTGCTCCGCTCTTGCTACCCCTTGTTGATGATGTTGATAACTGAGAGTAGTGCTATATGTACAGAAACATTTTTGATCTGAAACTCCTACTAAAGATCGGCTATATGAGAACCTCATAGGAGGCACATGACATGAGGGCAGAACTTACAATGTGTACAACAAACTTTTATCATGCAAACTTTGTGCTATTCGCTCACACTTTATATAATACCTACACACAGAGAGTGAAGAAATGTGCAGAATCTGGATACGTGCTTGATTCTCACATTCTATTTACTTTATATCAAAGCGAACGAACCATACAACTCTCGAAATGCATGCGCATCAATGCTGGGTCTTAGTGAGCGTAGGCCCATCGTAGTGTGTAAGTTTACCAACTCTTTCCATGTTTCTATTATGTGTGCATATATACATAAGTGAAGCTTGCAACGAAGACGCTGGCTTAATATGAACTCGTCAACGTGCTTTAATGACTCCCTACAAAATGACCTATTCTCAAAAAATAAGGGTTGCTTTTATGTTACCTATAAAAAGTTTTCAAAAATTGGACTCCGCTGATAAAACTTACATACAATCATTAATTCAAACCCTGATTAATTTGAATGTGCCAATTTTTAAATCTTGGATAGTATGTCATGCTGAGATTCAGTTCCAAGTCACTTTCACTTCTGTCAGTAAGCGTTCGTATCAATTTAAATGTACTGTAAACATTCTCAACTTTTAAGACTTTCATCATGACTTATCGTTAAGAAACCCGAATGCTCAGAACCCATCTAATATGACCTTATCTTATACCTTCATCGTACCGGTGAACATTGAACTCGTTCACTCACTATGATACGAGGGTAAACCAAATGATTTCTGACCAATTTGTAATGACTATAACTCCTTGTAATTTTAAGCTTTGGACTTCATACTTGCATTCAAAAATGGTCGGAAATCGTTTGATTTGCCTACGTAAGTTAAGACGTTTGTGCAATAGTTGAATGTATTTGGAAAGCCACGCTGATTATCTGACACGGTTATTCACAGCGTCCGTAACCACAATCCAAGCTCGGTTAAACTGGACCGGTACTACATGTGCTACAAATAGGTGTACAAAGGATGCTTATACAAACATATATGCATGGGTGAGCGTGGAATCCCGTGCATTTCACAAAATACCATTTTGATTTGCTGGAATCGCAAAGTGAGCTAGCCAATGTGAACTTGAAGGAGGCATAATTTTTTTTCTTTTAGTTGGAGCTATTGAACTGGTTGAACAAAATGAGGAGTGACTGACTGACTTACAAAAAGGAAAATTCAACACTTCAACATAGAGATTGATAGGAACAGCTTTGTACTTAGGTATGATACACGGAATGCAATGTATTTTATTACTATCGCAATATGTAAACTAAGAAACATTATATTTACTAAAGTTTATCGGATTTTGAGTTGATTCAGCATACGCGATGAAATCGATTGGTACATATATCGTGCTAAAGTATATAGGTGGTGGTGATGTGGCAGCGAAAGGGAAAAATCTCGACATCTGGCCCCGCATCCGCCGTCTTTCTAAATAGCTAGAACACCACCAACTCTAACCAAGCAACCCTGCATCCTCAACTTAAGTAAACTAACCAGTTATGCCCATCCAATGACTGGGAGTCATCAAACTACTAATCGCAGTGCTATCGCCTCATGTAGCCGAACATAGTGCTAAAATTTACACACGTAACGTAACACACCACTTGGTAACAACGCCCGCAACCATGAACAATTCATTATATTCAGAACATTGTACAACCAAAGTAAAATGGACAACACATTTACAACCAGTTCATTCGTATTCAATTTAGAGAGTACTATCATATCAGTTCATCCTAACATTGACACTAGGCATGCCCGAAACACGTTCTTGTTGCCATGCCTAGTATTTCACTTTCTCTTGCAGGAGCAGCCTTTAGCTAGATAAACTAAATTTAGTACTAGTTAGCTTGCTTCTCCAATAGTCGACATAAAATGACAAGTTAAGTTAGTCAGATTAGCAGGGGACGTTCTCTCTGGAGTCCAGCTCCAATCTTTTTGCTGTGAATGAACTGAAATCAATATAATGTTTCAGCTTGTATCAAGTACTACTTTGAAGCTCGTTACGTAATTTATGCTACACATACAACATAATACTCCCAATTCAACTAAACGTGAGACCAGTAAGACCTGATTATAGCTTGCGGTTTTGTAGGCATACGTGGCACCTATTGCCGAAGGTCGCACTCGGGCTTTCAGCTAGGTAGCAAGCTCAACAGACCCAAGAGTAGGTATATAAAATCGATACTTCAAAGAACGCATAATTTGACCAACAATAAAAGAAAAAGTGTCTACATAACAGAAATCCAGTACAGTCATTTGAGTCATTGAAATTTTAATAGTTGGAAGAGTGATAGTGAATTTTGGTGGAATTACTGACAATGAATATTTCGACATCTTAATATCACTTAAAATGCCAACACGTGGAAAACAAAAGAGTCCAATGAATTTCGCTTAGCTACCATCACCACCACACATGTAGACTGACACATGCTCTCAAGGTTGGAACAAGGCGTTTCTATTCTAGTTGGAAGCATGCACTTAGCCCTTCAAAAAACTTCAACCGCGTTTACCTGCAGAGCTAATTCCAATTTTTATTGGTTTTTCTTTCACTTGAGTTTTACTACCCATTTGTCCCACGAGTATGAAAGAACCTGAAGGAATTCAGTTATTCATTGACATTTGCATAAAATGCTGGTCACTTCTATATCTGTTAAAACTGTTGAAAGTAAAATGCATTCTTCACCAGATCCAATACATGCTCAATAACTAGTTCCTTGTTCAAATGTCATAAAATAAAGAATCACAGCTACCCTTCTCATAAATATGGGGAAGAATGACAGCTTTATTGGGTCTTAGACCAGAATACTAGCCCAAACAATGTCAAGAAGTAGTTTTAAGACCCAACATGCAATATGTTTTCTGTTTCACAAGCGTTTTGTCGATGAGGGTGGTTTTTTCCAAAGTGCATCGTTTTAACGACAAGTCAAAAAAGCTAAACATGGCCAAGATAATGTAAAAAAAATTAGTTTTGAAAATGACACTCTGTAGAATCATCCTCAAAAGCGGCATAAAGGACTTCTTGGAATGATCCCGAGATCAAACTGTCATGGAACGTGGTGTCATAATTTACATAAACCATTCAACTAACGTATCGGTGGCTTAATTGTGTATACAATGGGGACAGGATGAACCATTTTTCCAGTACTGCAAATAATATATACTAATACCTCTTGTCATTACAGGAATTACAATTCCTCATGCATAATTGTTATAAAGCCTTTAGTAGCTTAAGGATATGAGCTGTAGCTTAAATTCCCCACATGTTATTAGATGCGATGTTGCATGTATACATTCCCAGGGGCTGAAATGCAGTTCATAACATGGTTGATTTACTTTGGGCAATGAACACCTTTCCACTTTACTCATTTTCTCACGACATGTCATGCAATCAACCTAGGACGTAATATGTCCATCCTGTTTTTTAGCTTTGACTTTAATCATTTGGACACTGTTTGAAATGCAGTAAGTGTTCCACCAAGTCAATACTGCCGGAAAGCATGGCCATACATTTTGTGTGGTGAGATGCACGCATGAATTAAATCCCTTTGAAACGAACTGGTTCGTTGGAATGGAACACAGGACTTTAACCAAAGGGAAGCTGGAAAGCAGAGCGAACTGCACGAGATTATAAATCAAACACCGTCAAAATTAAAGTACAGTTTAGACTTGATTATACAACACAAGTAACCTAAGGGGGATCTCAATATTGGCCAATCAAGTCACAATTGACCAATTCTAAAATTAGACGTACTATAACATTAGTAAGCCCCTAAAGCCTTTTGTTCTTATAAAGCGATCTGCAGTAAGATTTCCAGCGCATTTAACTTCGAGTCATATTGGTTTTGAATAGGTATTCTGGAATTAGAATCTGACCGTTTCTCAGTTTGATAGCATTGATTAAATTTTGCAATGAGTCAGACGCAGTACAAAAACCAAACTCTGTCACGAAACATCAATTCCCTCACGTCTTAGGGGAATACTAGGTATATATAGGCAATACGTGGAATTAAGAATTTCGTACACAATAAACTAGGTTAGTTACATTAGCTACGAATGGTGTATCGAAAGGAACCATAGAAAACGCAACCGTAGTTCTATGGCTATTCACAATTCTTTGAAAAATACATCAGGAGATTTTCAACCTCCGCTCCGAGATACGATGGAAAAAACGAACACCTTCCAATGTCTTTACTCAACTTTCCCTCGAAGCATAGGACCAATATATATGTATTAAAGCAAAATGAGTTTTCTTGGGTTGAAGTTGAGAGCAACACGCTGTTTTAGCCGACACCATGTCACGTCAAGCCAAGGCGAAGCAGGGGTAACTGCCTAGCGTTTCCTCAACTTGGAGAAAGGTCGATAAACAGAAAAGGAAGGGAACGAGCAGTGCCGGAGAACGGTGTGTGTTAGATAAAAACAGAAAGAAAGTACAAATCTTCGTTTTCACAACAAGAGCGAACGGAGACTGGAAAATAACGTTGTCACACCAGGTTTAGAACTTTTTCCTTTCTTAAAACTAGAAGCATCCTTCAGCACACTTTCTTCTGCCATTTCGTTTGAAAAAAATCTACAATTCTACGTTAAAAGCATTTTGTCATAAGATTCCCTGTTTATAAACATCTGTAGATTCAAAAACTGCCAAGTTTACACAACCTGTTTGTACGTCCAGGTCAAAAAACATGTTATACTCCCAAGCACTATGAAGTATGGGCATAAATGAGTGAGTTGGATAGTGAGAAAAAAGAAAGCGTGTAGCATGTGCGTGGACCAAGTAAGCTGATGATGGCGATGCCGGGGACCGTCTTTTCCATTTACGACTCCTCTTGGTTAGCCCAGCCATATTATTATTTCTATAACAGAGCGTTACAAGTTACAATACATTGTAGACGAGTATAAGCCCAACGTATAATGTGAGTAACACTTATGGACTGTGGGGCCGATGTATTCCGACTGTTTCCCATCGTTGTATGACGTTGGATTACTCGCAGTATGGGAGAGAATGAAGATGATGCTGCTTGCTAACTAGGAAAAAAGGGGAAAAACCTACCTTCATTGTTGCTCACAATGCTCTCCGTCGTAGTATCCAACTCATGGTGGAGAGAAGAAAATTCTCCATAAAAGAATTGTTGGATAACTCTCTGAAGGGAGTGAATATGTTTCATAATGATCACTGACTGAAATGATGGGGATTTTGATCGTTGTATTTCATACAATATACATTGTATATGGGACGATAAGGATTAGAATGAATTTTTTTGTAGAAATTTTTACATGAGTACATTTTTATAGGATAGATGCATACACACATCTATGGCGTACACAGCCTAGCAAAAGGAAAGGAGCAATAACACGAAGAGGGCAATGTTAATTCGACCGGCATGGATGGCAGAGGAGGGTGAATTCAGTGCGCTCCAACTCCAACAATATGACCACAAGAGAAAGAGGACGTTGCTCGGAGATTTTATTATGACTTTGTTGCTCACAGTTGAAGGGCGCCATGCTTTAGCCATGTGCTACTCCCACGGCAAAGCTCAGTCACAAGTTCTCTACAATCGGTCCACTTTTCCTTTGGCTACGTAGCACTTATAGCAGGCAGCAGCTAACAACGAAAGCACGCAAAAAACGCAACAGTAGTGGTACGTGGCATGCTTGGAGGATTTATAGTGGATGTAAATGGCAGCACAAAAAACCGACAGCGAGCTGGGCTTAAATTCTCATGTGCCGCTGCTAGAGACATGCACACACAAAATATAATAAGTCCAAAAAGCCACGCCACCTTCCAATATATGCAAACATTATTGTTCGCCAAGGATGTAATAAAACAATGCTAAAGTGGAGCTCCATTATGAAACCCAAATAATGGAGATGACTATTTCTTTAGCCGATGCCGTACTGTCAAGCTGTATTGCTGATTGGGTCTGACACATGATGAAAATATTATTGATTGCTCATCTTTAAAAGCAATTATATGAACAAATGACGGAAACTTGAATCCTTAACGTTAGACCTGGAATAGTTATCTCAACGAGGCAGCTGTAAAAGCTAATGTTTGTTCTACTGATACGAAAACAATGGGCAGGTATAATATAGCGTATGTTGGAAAATAATGCAGCCATATCACAGCATTTCAATTGGGAAAATAAAAATAAAGTCAGAAAAACAATGAGCTTTATAACGCACATAAACCTTTAAGGTCAATTACAAAAAAAACGATAATTGGAGCGGGTCACATTACCGTACTGTTGGTATTTTCAAAATTTAAGTTGGAAATTGTTAGACAAAAAAATTGATAGTTTGGACTACTTGAAATGGATGTAATGAAATGAACTTTTGCCTCAAAACAGTTTACCCGCAACAAATGAACAAAGTCGCTTTTGACTGGTTATTTTGAATTCTTTTTAAATTATTCCTTTGAATAATGATTTGGAGTGGACGAATTTCTATGACTAAATTCTTTCAAATTTATATACGCCGGAAATGATGGCAATGTCACCGTTATCCTGAAAATTGGAGAATGCACAGGAACTTTAGTTGATAGAGCTTGATATTTAAAAATATCGAAGTGTATCATGCATAGTGGTAGCTACAACGTCAAAGTTCAATGCATATTTAATGACGGAACAAACGTACTACTTGATATAATATGCATAGTTTGTTGAGCATAGGCTCATCGTCAGTCCAGACCATTCTAACGGTTCAGTAGTGCACCTGGCTGGTAATACTAAAGAATGTAGGTTGGCATAGCCTTCACACACTCTAAAATATAGAGAACTACTGGCCACGTGTACCTCTCCCCCATGTGCTTCTTTCGATTATGATCGAAACTGATTGTAATGATAGATTGCATTGTCGTTCAAGCATACTTCTTTCCTTTCTGTCTCCAGTGTTCCCAGTAGTGCCTAATGTGTAGAGAACTACAAAAATAAATCAAGTATGCGTGACCAAAGCCACTGCCACGTATCAAAAACAACAGAAAGACAGCCTAATGCATCCAACTAACAATATTTAATCTAGCCAGACGTTACAAGGAAACGAAGATTTTCAACAAGATTACAAAAACAACGGAAGTGCATAGAGTCGTATCAGTTATGATATCGGAATTTCAATAATATCCCTGCTCTAACATGTTTACAACAACTGTTTCAGACATTAATTCTTTTTAACTTCCGGAAAAAATGCTACGTATTTTTTAATGATACTTTCACGTTTTACATGGGGTTATTGGCGTGTTAAGTGTAAAAAATGTGTGATCTGCTTCCGAAACGGCTGGAACACGGACATGGTACATTTAAAGTGCGATGCTGTTCATGATAGTGACCACAAATTGTATTAGTACAGGTTTGAATTTAATCGGGAACAGGATGCTTAAATATTAAATGGAAATGACAGTCCGGTAGGCTATGCATTGGGTCTTTTTTGTTTAAACTATGACAACATGCTCAAACTGATCTAACCGAAGTGCGATCAACATATTAATTAAACAACGCTTACGTAACGACAAAAACACGGTGGAGCTCTACTGGTACTTGTAAAAACCAGAAATGAAACTTTTAAAATGTTTCTCAAGTTTAACTTAACGTTGACATGAAATTTGTCTTACACAAGTGCATAAATGGAAGTCTCTCAATAGCGAATTCACCAATAAATGGAATCAAAAGCTCACTTTAAATCGTTTCCAATCATTCATGCACCGATGAATCCACGATTTCTATTATACGTATTCACAATGCTGCTATTTATCATAGAATCGATGAATTTATGAACCTTTATGATGAAAACGAGTGGAGAATGGCTCGTGGCTCTTTTGCTAACCCTTTTTAATAAAACAAATTTGAGAATTGACCCATAGTGATGCATTATACACCAATATCATTCATTCCCATTCAGTCGATACGATACTGTTTGTTCTGAATCTAAAAGAGAATCGTAGCTCTACAACTCAGCGCGGGTTTTCCCCTTTCTTTTGTTGAAAAGCTGCAATAACCTCATGGCTTAGCTGTATTTTCACAAGCATACTTTATATCATTCTCCTTTCCTACTCATAAATTTTCACAATCATCGACGCTAAAACTTTAATCCAACCTTTCGGTCTCTCATCAAGGTGTTTTGGTGTATACAAAAGAAAGGGGTCTTTTTGGCATGTGCTCTCATATCATATCCTCTTCATCCCTGAGGATGGCATGCTGAAAAACGTGTTTTGTTGAAAAAGTAAGTACTTTCGCCTTATTATCCTGGAATGTGAGAATTTCGATCGAAGACCATATAAAATGTGCCTATTTCTTCGTAGTTGGAATAGGTGGACATGCTGCTGCTGCAGTGGATCTGCTATGCTGAACGGCCTGTGCAATGCAGTATAAAATGTACTGGAATGTTATTTAAGTACTAGTTCGATATGGTTAATTATGAAGCATATTGCAACACAGCTAATGTGTTGTTGCTATACTATTTTCCTTTCAATTATCTACAGCAATGTAGTAATGAGCAGAAAACCGAAAACTGTTGAACAAGTGAAACGCCATTTTAGTCTGAGACTATTGCATCATCATCGACTATATGTACTTATGAGAGGTGTGATGACATGGGAATGATGTGACAATCATAAACTTGTTGTAGCCCCTTTCAAAAAGGCGTGTAGTAATTAATGAACTGTCGAGCATAGTTTATGGAGACTACCAAGAAATAATTACAAACTGCAGCAACCCCCTTGATACCAGGTTGAATGAAGTCGCTAATGTAAGTATAGAAGGGAGAATGATTTTGAAGTTGAAAACAAACTCCCAATTCCGACCTCACATTAGTAGATTTGGAGGAACTTATTATTGGCATCATAACTGTGACGGTAATCATTATTGTTAGCTGCCCACTATTGGCTAAAGACTCGCAATGAGTCCTTCCGCTCAAATGAGTTCTTGCCAAATGATTTTCATAGACTTTTTACTTCATTTTCGAAGTAAGTTTCCATTCAATACTACTATGAAAGAGAGTACTCCATCCAATCCAAGTTCCCTTCAATGATTTTACAGGTCTTTCCTCTTAAAAACTTACATCATGTTTCAAGTGGTGGCATGATGTAGGTATGAGATCACGAAAATGGGTAGTACGCATGTCTACGTCTATATACCAAACCAAGAAATACTGAGCTCACTCACTGCAGTGTGAGTTTGAGGTTCATATACCAAACGTACTTGCCACATCACATATAGAACATCAAACGCTTTTTATTTGGCGTATATTTGTGTATTTTCGTGTCTTTCTATCTGAAACTTGAGAGAGCATTGGGGATTATTTTAAACAAGGAACTCGCAAAAGTGTAATCTTCCCTGTCTACCTACCGGTTACTTGCTTCAGAAGCATGGCTTGGGTTAGTATATCGCTGATGATAAATAAACGTTATGTTATGTTATACTACGTGTTACGTAGTTCTAAGCTGTAAATAAGCGAAGACTAACTGGTAGCTCTGTGACTGTGGCATTGGCCGAGTTTTGTACTACAAACCAAAGGTACAAAAAAGATTCAGGGAGTTACTACTCTTGCTAATTATTACAGCAGCAAAGCACAAGTATTACAATTCCTTTCAGAATAACAGAAAAGTCAAGCAACTTGGCACCTGGTTTTTCTTAGCGTTAGTTTGGCACACACTTTTTGTCAATGTATCATTTTCATTACACTCTCACGTCGTTTCACATCACTAGTAGAAAGGAGGGACTAGTTACTGCTTGGCTAGTTTCGATCCCCATATAACGATGCTCAAGGTTTAAGAAATCAGCGGACACGGTGGAACCATTTGTAATGCTTCACGGAACGACAAGTACAGCAAAAGTTGTGCTAATATTAAATTCGAATGATGCTTTAAAATATTTTTGAAATATAGTTCTTTTCTCTGAAATCCCAAAGTGCATAACAGAATTGACACTGGATCATTAAACTCCAGGCAATGCAGCACTAAATTCTGGATGCAATGATGTTTACCTGTCCCATCTCAGAATGGCAGATTAACTCGAGGAAATGAATTGCGTTATAGCATAACACCATGTCTTAGTTTGTGATCGATTAATAGGAAGATACTTTTGTTTCGCTAAACAACTACCAAGACTACAATTAATTTGTTTGCTAGTGCAATTTTTTATGCCAATTAGTTCACCCATTTCGTATAAAGCCAACATTAAAAGGCTAGTTTTTTTAGAGGTATTATTACTCCAACCACAAGCAACCCCGTGGATATTGTTCATACAATTGCGTGTACTAGTCAAATGGTACTATATTTAGTTCTTGCAATCGTACCCACTCATTAAGTAGTTTATAACTAATATGTTGAAGCAAGAGAACATAGCTAATGTAGCTGTGTGCCACATCACAAAGGTCCAGAACTTCATTTTTCTAGTTATCTTTCAAGTTCTCCTGGATTCGAAACGTTTGAAATGTTGAAATTCTACTTAATGACACAGTGGCGCTGGAATTGATGAGTGAATTATATTACTAAGGCATTATCCTAAAAAAATGACATGTAACCGCTGATTGTTTCGCAAATATGGGATTGTTTTTACAATCCGGAATAGCTTTCCAAATGGGTTTGTTTAAAAATTTAAAAATGAACCCTATGGGGAATGCAGACGTAAGTTTTGTTATTTGTAGATTGGAAAATGATACGGCAGATATGGCGCAGGTAAGAATAGCACTTGATAGAAATAGCATAATGTTGTACATGTTAAAAAATATTCGCCTCAATGTTCCACCTCATTATGCCTCCTACATTCTCAAGTATGACTCATTTCTGCATGAATAGAGATCAGGTTTTCTATACTTTTACATGGTCGTTTACCTCTAGTAAAATGTTTAATATGGTAAGGAATAGAGTCGAAAAGCTTATTAATATCTGCGTCAACGTAAAGTATGTGTCCACGCATGTGCAGTATTTTACGTAGTTAATGATTTATTGGCAATGAAGTAATTTCTTTTCCACATGTTTCTATAAAGGACCGCTGACAAATTTGCCTTGTTTAAAAAGGCAGAGAAGCTCATTATGCTAACGTACCTTTAAACAGGATATATTGTTTATAACAGACTTTCATTATTGTAGAAATCCTGAATTGGTTTGTTTACAAGCAAACACCTTTTTATATTGAGCGTGTGCTTCAACTACTTCAATTTAAAGGGAGTCCAAAATATAACGAGACTTGATTTCATTAATCAATCATAATATGATAAATAATGGTGAGCGTAATGCATCACCGGTTGCTGTTTACTTGCATGGCAGTGGTATTCTGGGAGTATATCCATAAATAGAAATGACATTCGTAGCCTCTTAATTTAAAAAGATAAGTTAAACACCATGCGCCCATTATGTATACTGATGCTGTCAAACCTAAAAGAATTTGACAGACAGATCTGATCTGATTAGAACAACAGAGAGCAAAACAGTGTTGTATATATTAGCATACGATATCATCTTTAATAATATACACACTACATGGTGTAATTTACCACCTATTATTTTATGGATGTGATGTAGGGATTGCAATCTTTGATCTGATGTTTGTTCCGTGTGGTTTAGCGGATAATATTCACTGCTTTCGTTTTTTCTCTCACAGTTTGCAACGAAGAATGAGTGAGTACTGATGATTACTCACACGTCAATGTGATCACTTTCCCATGCATATACAACTCCGCCTGCTTGTTCCATCTCGATCGAAATAGTTTGAGTAGAACCTGCATCCCATACCAAATCATCTTGTATTTTCACATGCGTCCATTTTCCCTATTATGCCTATAGAGTGTTATTCATCATGAATGATATCATGAGTTTGTAACCACATTTTATTTTCCAATATTGTATGTATATATTGACAGCCATATTACTGGAAGTTTAGCACTTCATCGGAGATAGAGGTTCCTGGGTATGGAATTTCAGCTTCAAGTGGCTAGATCCGCTTTGTAATAAATAAGATAACGTAACGAACGATACGTGCCCGTTATAGAAGGAATATATCATGATCATGATGCCCAGTATTGTTACTACAATGCTGATATAATAATTATCGCCTTAGATTGATTCCCCGCTTTTCCCATCAAGAGTGCACATGTGCGTCACGTACATGCTCTCTGTCACTAGTAGTGGTAGTAATAGTACTTCTATACATGTGCTTTTTTCCTCATTTCTGTCTACTCCTACTCGGCTCTCATAGAGAAAAAAGTTTATTCAAATATTTTATATCTAGCTAGGAATGACTTCACACATTTTGGATTGGAGCGTATGCTAGTTACCTGTACTAATATAATCCCAAAGGAATGTTTATACACATGGCAAAGTATTGTCTAAATGGAAGGCAATGCGCTCCAAGACGAAAGTTGCAAGCAGTGGTATGATATGATGAGAAATGTACATACACGTACAAAGTATTATAGTTTCGTTATGCCTTCCGCCAGTTACAGAAATGTGCTGAGCTCCAAGCCAGCAAGATAACGCCAAACGAAGCGCATGCGGTTGCTCAGAGTTGCAACACAAAATTTTCCTAGGCCGACAGATAGTAGGCTATCATATTGAGCACAACGTGTGTAAGCACAGTGCACAGCGGCTCTAAAATGTGCTGCTACCACAGCTCCCCACACAAGTAAAATAAAATTCCTGAAAGGTAGCTAGGGAAAGGTAGAAACTAGGAGGATATTTTTTATATCACACTCTTCTAGTTAAGTCGTACGTAGAACCGTGACATAAGAAGGAAAACGAAAGAAGAAACATGAGATTTGTACTCATCATGATTAAAGTCATCATCAACGTATGTATATCCTTCTTACGAAATTATGTGAAACTCTCGGGCACTCGACATGCTTTCTCATGACTCGTTCGATTCAAGCCTCGTTCTAGTGCTGTACCATCGGCCCTAGAAGCAGATTTGTCAAATGAGTGTCTCCACTATCAAGTATCAAAGACCTCTCTCTTTTCACATAAATAAGACTGGAATAAGACGACGTGGGAATTTACGACATATCAACATAACTTGTACTTCAATTTCCCTTATTCCCTTCTAATTCACAAGAAAGTAATTCAAGAATTTAGCAACCGTAAAATGAAGGGAAATCTTAGATCTGAAACTAGAATTTTGGACTCTATGTAGCCGAACTCCATAAACTTTGTTGCCCTGTGTTCTGCTCCATACATTGCAATTCATTACCTGAAATAATGGTATGAAGCCTAACCAAGTCGAAGTGTTGCTACTTCTAATGATGACTGGGAAGAAGAGTGCAATACAAGGGAACGCGGCATCCATGTGAAAGTTTTTGTATCAGTCTGCATGTTTGGCTCGCAAAGTTTGCTCATGGTACACCATGGCTAAACAGGGTAGAGGTAAGTGCCTGTTGTTGCGTGCCATCATTTGATACTATGTACTTTCATAACATTTCCTACCAACACCAACCTGTCTGTCTACATACCATGCTGCTTGCTTGCTTGCTGCCTTTAGTAGTAGAATAAGTTAGTTCAAATGGTGTAATGTATATTTTTTATGCGATTTTGTGGTTGGCTTTTATATTCTTGTTGGTAAAGTATTGTCACAACAATGCTTCAACTTTGACATCCCGTCATCTTATGATCTCATTGTAAGACTATTGCCAGTATATTGAAAAATTATGAGCGGATTGAATGTAAAATTAATACCATGCTTTAGACTTGATTCCAATTTTACCACAATTTTTGCTAGGTCATATATTGATTTTTCTCATTTGTCATGATTGCCTACATATTTTGACTGGCATATCAAGGGGCTGTATTCTCAGACGAAGAACTAGTTATGTAAATAATTGTCGCATTCAAAAATTTTATGTGGGCCCATGCAAATCTATACAAGAGTCCGACTTCTGCCCTTCCGTAAGTTTCAATTGGCTGTCTGACTGGAAATTGGTGTTTTGTGTCTCTACTTTAATATGCAACTAAATGGGTCATGTGATGACTATGATGACATTCAATTTCAGCAAACCTAATCATTAGTATTATGGTCTGCCACTTCCTCACTTTTATCACAGGATCCCTACCAACAGTATTTTACAAACATTTTTCTCAAATAACTACGCAAATTTAAGAGACCACTTTGCAAAGTTTTGTCATGATTACATAGAAACATTTATGAGAAATCATACGGTACGTACTCTTTGAGCATATTCCTTTATTTTTGGACCGTTTAATGAAAACAGTTCAGACAAGCCACAAGGATGTATAAAGAACGACTACTTCAGCGAGTGATGTGAATGTATAAAATACACTTGGTGATAGTGCAGAATGAAGATGAGGACTAGGTGGAAATGTGCAACATATACCAAACTGAAAGCACTTGTATGCATGTGTACGGTTAAAAACCACGTGCACTTTGCACCGTTCTCTAAGCACACCTAACAGCCCACCACCGCTAATGCATACAAGTTGATGATAATAATGATAAAACAATGAAAAATAGACTCATGTATGCATCCATGTATGATACTTCTGGTTGGTGGCTGACTCAAAAATTAACCTGAACCTGAGGATGATGATAACATTATGAACAAGAGTGAAGATAATATTTATGACTAATACAAGTAAAGTACAGTAAGCTGATTTGTGAGCAGAGCAAATACAACAAATACAAAGTTAGCGTTATACACACATGATCTTGTGGTTGTTTCATTTGCTTAGAGAATATTTTGTATGATCCTAGCTTGCATACGTGGCACTCACTCTTCAATAGCCATCCAATTCACAATTTTACTTAAGTAATGCACCATCATTGTCATTACATGAGCATCATATCAACCTGCATTGTATCGCTTTTTGCACTCAACTCAGCTACAACTTTTGTACAACTGTGTTTCATGCACTTAGGTGTTATGAAGGAACGACGTGTCTTTCTTTGCAGGATTTAGATAGTTAATTCATGAAACAAAAAACCTTTTTTTCAAGAGGGAGCAAGCAGGTATGAGTATGAACTCGAGGATGTGGTAACTAGACCTGCATGACTTAATACTTGACGAATGTACAGTCATGCACAAAAAGTATAGTTACCTATCAACTTCTACGCTACTTTATGACATGACACCACCACTATAGTATGAGTGAGGTAAATATTTTTGAGCGTTTTTCCACTCCCTCACACACACACACACACACTCATTTAGCTTTATTTTTTGTTGTTGAGAGAGCAAACAAGTAACGACATATACACCGTTATAGGCAAATGAGTAATGATAAGTATAAGCATACATGGTAATTTTTGGGAGTTGGTTTGGTAGGCAAAATATTGACGAAATTCACAGGATGACATCATTCGCCACGTCGCAGCCATTCCGTCGACACTCATAAGGGAAACAGTGGAAATTGGTGCATTGGTAATAGCACATTATATGCATCTGTTTATGTCTGGACGATTACACAGAAAGGATACGATACAGAGATGCATTTATTAGAATGACGAATGTTTCTCTGATTTTCTGTGAGTGAGCACCTGAGAATGTCCTTACACAAGTCAACGAATGCATAAAAGTTTTTTTTATATGTAGCACCACGTGAGTAAGTAAAAACATGTGCTGCAGTAGTTTTTTATGTGCTTGCCGAACTCGTAAGGATAAAAATATGAGATAATTCGCTCTGTTATTGATCCTTGCGTGCATTTCATGTAATATAGAGTGCACTTACACACACACCAGTTTTCTAAATAGCGTCAATACCAATTCTCCAATGTCAATGAGTGAATGAGGGTAACGTTACAATAGATTTGCAGTTTGGTCGAATAGGATAATGTGATATGATGTCACGTAACATTTAATGCAGTGTGTACGTGTGCTTAATAACGTTTCGTTTATGCATGCTTATGCAAAAGCATGTGATTAGAAAAGTTGGAATCATGGCCAAACCGGAGACCATAGTATGAGAGAATAAATCCCACTTTTTTGAGCGCCTTGGTCTTCCGTTTTGTATGGAACAAGGAGTGTGTGTCTGCTTTGTAGAAACACACGGGTTCTTAGATCTATCGTTACAGTGTAGTATTTTCACAGTAATGCTGCTATATATATATAAGAAAGCCAAAAGCAGAAAAGCTTGTACTCACTCCACGTCTATCCATGACTTATCTAGTTCTAGTAAGCTAACGGCTTGCGCATTTCTGGACCTAATGCTTCTCCAGCTATATACAAATGCGCATTTGGATATAGGCAATGGTACGTAGACGTGGATTTGAATAAAGGGAATGGATGCTTTCCAAGTATGTATATGTGCTGGCTGCAAGCACACAAAGCAAACAAGCAACACACCTTTGTACTTGGTAAGCATGAAAAGACAAGTAAATTACACTTACCACGTGCTTCCACCTCCGCTTGGTATTCCAGAAATTTTGCAGCCTCAAGAAGTGTTTCGAGTCCCATTATAGTAGTTTTTCTGTTTCCTTAATTGGAGTAGATGAATTTCAGTTAATTTCTTGGACCACCGGTGTTTTCACCACATAAATGATGATAAGGATGAATGGGGTTGACTGACTGATATATTGGAACTGTGAGTAGAAGATATGTTTTTGGCGATAGGGCTTGCGGAACGTGCTCAATCCACGCAAAACTCAAATGACGTTGGCTGCTCAGATGAACTCAGCAACAGTGATCCCTCTGAGTCTCTATTATGCTTTGGTGAACGAAGACAGAATCAATTGTCAAACTTGTTTGGATTCGTTTCAACCAACTCAACATTCACAACAACCTTTTAGTTTTAAAGTTTGGGAGAGAAAGTTAAAAATGAGTTGCTTTGTAAGAACAACTGGAGAGTACACACAAATTGTGTACAAGTCTTGGCTAAGATTGAGGAGATCTCCAAACAACCAATTAGCAAACAACGCGACTCTGGCGATGAATAAGAACAATAATGACGAAACGGTTTGTTCTGAGCGACAAAAGTGTACTAAACACCTTCCAATACTTTTGTCTTCTTAGCTTTCGCAAAAAATGCTTAGTGAAGTTTTCTCAAACTCCTAGTCCACATGTGAGAAATGTTTCTAGAGATAAATATAAAATGGAAAGTTTTAAAAATGTGGAGTTCCCTTCTTCAGTACTAGAAAGGACAGGTTGAGTTCATAGATGATGATAACATTCAATCCTCAGCAACAATCCCTGAAAGCGTTAGCGCATCAACAGTTGCCAGAGGATGCAAGAAGGCTCAACGGTAATTTGTGAAGGACGTGAGTTCAAAAAAGTAATGTTGAACTTGCATGCAAGGTGATGCAATGCCATGGAAAAATTTAGTTGCATAGATCCATTAAAGTCCGTTGTTTTTGTCAAGTATCACTTAATAATGAGAAACGGGCACGTCAGTCAGCTCAACTAAATGTATACTTTTCACTTTGTCCTCCTCGTGGAAAACGGTGGACGCGACTGCTGCTGCCTGCTCCGTGTTGAATGAGAGCAGTATATGGTGTAGCAATAGGTAACTTTCAAAGCTTGGTTCGCACAGGGGAAAGTCTCAAAAATTTCCCAGCAGCTTCTAGCCCGTGCTTTGGCTCATATAAAAAATAAGTGCTTCCCAGCCAACGTGGTTAGCTCGTGTTGATCAATAAAACTCTTTATCGATAAAATCCCCTAGCTTGACCTGCCTTGCCTGGGCTCCTTTACTCTGTTATATTCGTGTTTTATGAGCGCTACGTATACGTGTTCATATACCGTTACACTGCGCATACAGTCGTACAGCGTTATATCCTCAAATACAATTTAATGTTGTGTGATTCTCTGTTGCTGGTCGTATTCCTCAGTGTGTAGGTCTTGATGATGATGATGTGTATTCGAGTTCGGGGTATAATAAGCTTGCCAAAATTCTGTGACCAACGTGTACTCAAAGTTACTTGTTTCGTATTTCCTCTTGATTGCTCGCTTAGTTGCTGCAGATGTTCGCCAAATTACTCCTTCCACGATCTAATATCATTCTTTAAAGCCTGCTCACTCAAGAATTTCCTCTGTTGCTCAGCGGGTTTTCTAGTAAATGATAATCAATGGGTATATGTAGCTAGAGGTTTGTTAATAGGAACGCATGGAAAAAGTTGTAAATGGGTGTGATGCATTTATACTTATAAATATATAATTATCGCTTATTAACTTACAGCTTGGGAAAGTTTGAAAACAAGGAAGCGGATGTCTGTTAAACACTTTTGGAGTTTGAAAGAGGTTCCTCCCAGTATCAACAAAACTCACATGAACTGCTGTACTCTACAAGCTTGTCGCACAAACGATGCTTTCTTTTCTTGTACTTGGATTTAGGGGCTCATTAGTATAAGCTCCAGATATGACCCTGTCCGGTGCTGGTTCTCTCGAGTTTGAAGTATTCTCGACCAAACCACAGTTGATGATGATGAGTAAAAAGAAAGACCCTTGACCTTAACTTGGATACGTTGAAAGTTTACTTATCTCTTTCCACGTTGAGCGAACTACAAAAAACGTGTGTGATGCTTCCTTTACTTGGTATCTGGCGTTGCTTTTCCCAGATAGAACCTTGTGAATGTGGATGTAGATGAAATGCACCAATCAAGATGAAGACCAAGCCACGAAGAGTGGGGAGAGAGCAAGAGAATGCAACAAAGTATGCAATCAATGCAATGTGCTACTTAACTTCCTTCCTTGTTTCCGTTTCGTTGTTGTTTATACAGCGGATAGTAAAATGTGCGCTGATACTTCATGTACATTTACTCAAGCCAGAGTTTTTTCAAAGTGATTTGGGCCACCGTCCAAACTTTGTTGTCGTCTATATGAGCTTCCTCCACATTTGCTTTTACTTTCAATACATTCAGCTGCTCAACAAGGTTTTTCATTAATGTGGCCCTCTGAATAGCGTGGTCGTGGTGTCGCAATTAAAGCACATGTAAAAACACAGATTTCTTGGTATTTTTCTTGTATTCCCTCAATGTTCAAATTTCGTCGAAACGTTGGCTGTTCCTCTGACGTTTGAGATGGGACTGAGTTGCTTGCAATTTTCTTGGGACGAAGATGTTTTGATGTTTGGAAACGTAAAGTTCTTTCCGATAAACGCTTTATAATGTTTGGAAGCTGGACTACTTAATGATACACAGAAATTACTACTTTTATCAGTTTTCCTATCAAGTAAGTTTTAACACGCTTGTTGAAGAACAACTAACAAGTACTGAATCATCAACTTAACTAAGTTGGAATCACGTAGCTTTCATTGCACTACTAAAACAGTTGACAATTTTTTTCTCAATCAGAGTGGCGTTGTGACACTTTCAAAAGCCAACGATCAACTGTAGGCTCACAAACGTAATATTTTAATATTTTTGCCAAAAGGAAGTCCCTTGCCAGGTGCTAATTTGTTTAAATCACAAAAACATTTCTTTAGAATTTAATTGCTACCGAAAATTTGCATTTTAGCAACCTTAAGATAAAGCTTTAAATATTAAGAAGTATTACAATAATATTATGCAATTTCAATACGGCAATTTAAATCATTTACATCAACTTTCTCTCTCAAGAGTGTTCAGTTATTCATATGAAGCGGATCTGTAATTGCTATGCAAATTTTCACTCAGTTCATGGGAGAACTATTTTTGTTCATACAAATCGTATCGGGATTTTCAAATAGAGCAAAACCTTGTAATTTACTTAAATATTATGCCTAATTCCCCATGAAAAGAAGTAAACTATCTACTATAGTTTCATGCAGTCAAAATATTTTGTACTCTTTGGTTTATAGATTCCACTTGGTTTTCGATTACTGTTTCTGTAAAATGTAACTTTCGTTTGTAAATTTTTCAGTGAAAGCAGAATTGACAGTTGAGTTTAGGTAGGCTCAGCTACGTTTTCTTTTAAAGCTGTGTACTTATCTTATACAAACTAGGATGTACATACAATCTAGGGTTCACTCGCAAACAAAGTTTTCACAGCCCTCCGCTCCTCGCTTGTCAAACAGTGTTCGCAATGGAAGAATAATATAATATTATGGTGAAATCAACAATGCAACTCACTCAGCGTCATCAAGGCAAGTCCATTCATTTATTCGAGTAAAAATTCATCAACTAGAGTGTCACAGAGAGAGGGGAACGTGCGTGCACTAGAGTACTACGTACTTTCCTCAAGTTCTCATTACGAGCCCACTTGTTCACAGTTTCTGTGGCCGAACTTGCTCTGCGTCGTTTGTCTGGCAGATATGTCCATACAAAACCTTAGTTGGCTTATCGCTTAGAGTAAAGAAGGCATTAATTTTCTCAACAGAGTGTACATTGACTCAGTAATGAAGATGATGACGCTCAAGAAAATTCTTCGCTTGAGATGATGATGATGCTTATAACTGCGTTTGTATGCAAAGTTAAAATCCGCTTTGTTGATATGATGAGGATGTTGCAGTTGTTTTTTTCTCTATCTATCCTACTTCAGACAGTCCAGTTTGCTCTGTATTCCTTTTTTTGGATGAACAGAACTAAAAGTAGATTTCTGCCTGCTGCTCTACGCTAGGGATGTGGGTTTCGAGGAATTTTTTTTCTCTCGGCTGTCAACGATCCTTGTTGGTGTCAGCGCTGAACTTTTGGAGTTTGAGTTTAAGTTGGCTTTTCCAACTTTAATAAAAATGATGATGGAGGCAGTACTTGCGGAGCAGCAGAGTTGTTGTTATTGCTGTTGATGATAAAGGCATACAACTTGGGCAGACGGAGAGTTGATGAGATGAATCATATACGTTCAACTCCGAACTGTCTGCTTTGTGTAAAAGTACTGATAGTTTAAACTAGGATGGTAGTTGAGGAATGGCGGAATGTTCACTGACTTGAAAAGTTACCAAGATGTGTACAGATTACAGCAATAGTTCCAGTTGTAACGTAACGTAACTGTGATGATGATGATGATGATGATGATAATGATGTGTGATGATAATGCTGCTGATGGAACGTTTCTGTTGAATGCTGTTGCTGTTCCTTGTGCTTGCGTTGAATTGAGAAGGATTCCAGTGTATGGTTGTGAAGACACTGTAGCACTTGCAATTAACCCTTTGCTGATGTGATGCTTTTATCAGTATTGTTACTACAATGGTCACTTTTTTGTCACAATAGGCAACTCTGCTCAACCATTCCTACACAGCAACCTTTTAAGTGCAATGTTATTGAGTTCTATCTCCCCAGGAATGGAATATACTTGAATTATTGCATTAGTCGAAATAAATGTTTCTGCAAATGATAATAATATTATGGTAGGAGTTGTGATGATTAAATATAATATATTATTATGATCCTTTAAGCTTTCTGGTATTGTTAGTTGGATTGCTGTTCACTGGAAACGGTAATAACCATGAATTTTATTCCCTATTGCATCAAACTGTTTATCTCCATCGGCTTGGCTGTGCAGAATAAATATTTTCCAATGAATTCAGTTCAACCAAGAGGAAATATTTAGTGAGGTTGTAGTTATTATGCTGGAAGATGAGTTAGTATTATGCAAGAAAATTTTCCAATCAGGTTGTTTGTCAAGCTTCCTTTGTAATATCAGATTGGCACAGACGTTGTCTAATCATTCATTTCAGTCTGAATCCTTCTTGGGTGCTCTCTCCCACGGGCTTTGATGCAATAGAAGAATTCTTTCCAGGTATTCGTGTGGTGAAAACTTGGCTGGTGTCACTGAGCCATGTTGATTGTGTTCACTCATAAGCCAAAATATATCATGTGAGGCTAGATCGCCGCCATTGCTATAAAAATTGTTTCTGATTGGAAGTTGACGATTCAGCTGAAAATTTGTTGTTGATGGAAAAGTTGATGACGGGTGTCCTTTCTTGTTTTCGAGGATGAACAAGAGTGATGTGATAATGAGTAGACATTTATGTTATATAAATGATCAACTGGGAGAAAAAATAGAGACGTTGCAAATCGATTGACGGATGTGTTAATCTGTTCAAAATAGCAATGACATGACTTTCTTCCGACTTGCTTTTAAATTCACTCTTCAACTTCTGGGTTTGCAGAGTGTCTTATAAAGTATCCAACTCTAATCAATAAAAATCGCCAGTTCAATCACAACAGATATCCGTTCAAAAACTTTCAAGTCACTTTATTCATTTATTTCCGTACAACACTCTGAGCAAAGTTATTTAGTTCACATTCCAATATTTTCCTTGACACATACATGTGACTTTGATCACTCAGCTTACTGTCATCTACTTTTTAAGGCAGGGAGAAAGCTACACAGGTTTAATTATGCTAATTAAAGCTGAAACGGGCTCCTCAATATTTCATATCCAGTTTTCCAGGGAATAAAAAATGAGGTTATTGATTCAGAGGAGGTATGAAAGTGTACATATACAATGTGTACTAAATATGTACAGTTTTCAATAGATGAGTACGATTAGTTTCAGTCTTAAATCTGAAGTTACAATCTGATGCTTACGTGGCATGTAACTTGTTAGTAAAACGGGTAAACAATTCCCGGAAATGGATCACATTTAACAATCCTGGTTAAAAAATGCTTGTGGTTCTGAAACAGGTGAAGCAACTTGCTTAACTGTCATTAACATCAGTTTTTAAGTTTGACAAATGGATAGTTAGATTATGCGTCAAATATAGTCACTGACACAAGCACAAACTCACTTGATCACTTTCTCCACAGTCTAAAACCTGGTTTTTGTCTCCGCATACAATTGATGCGTTGAGAAAATTGTCAGTATCAAAATGGGGGTAATTCTGAAAGAGGAACAAAGGAAAACGTTTTCATGTAACTTTAGTAAACTGTCTTATGATACTTGAAGCATGGGGCACATTGTATTTTTGTTCTTTTATGCTGTTTTCTTGTACCTTGTGTAGTATAAGAATATTAAGAAATGGTAATAATAATAATAATAATTGTAGTAATATATTAATTAGTGTTGATCACGTGGCACCATCACCACTCCTATACCATTCTATCCGGCCTCGTTGGCTACTGCATGGAAACTGACAGGAGCTGCCTAGAGCCTGCACAGTCAACACAACATGGTACACACACACAATCACACGCCATAAGACGTCTTTAGCGTGAGTATGTGTGTGCATGTGTATTGGAATAGCACATGTACAGTCCCCTCCAATATTGTGTAGCCGTATACGTCCACGTACACATGCGATCCATGCTTTTTCATGCTACCTACTTGCACAGAGTTCATTTCATCAACAGTGAAGTTGTAACAATACATTTGGCGAGTGAGTCAAAGTGTTGCTGCTGCTTTTAGTTGGTTGCTTGCACGATGCTTATTTTATTAGGGATGGAGATATACTCACACAACAAGGAAAATACATGCATTATGCTCTGCTAGATCATAAGGGAAGAGAGAAGGGGAAACTAAGGAACCGTTCCTGTTTATGCCAGCTACCATGCCACTAAAAAACTTTTTTATATGACATTGCATTACTTGTATTTCCTACTACATGTCATGGGATACAAGCAAGCATGGCTTCAATATCATCATCATCATCATCATCAGGACAAAGCATGCTTTTACTAGATGTGATTCAGAGAGAAGTAAGTATACATAGTAGACGTTTTTTCTTCTTTCTTTCCTCCGTGCAAGTTCCTTTTTTCTAGCTCTCTACCACCACCACTCTGCCATTCCTATTCGCTGCTCTTTGGAGCTGATGATGGTGATGTGATGACGATGAAGTGGATGAGGTAGGCAGGGAGAAACTCAGAGAAAGAAGCATTCTGTTGGTTCGGAGGCTGGTTTAGAATTGCTTTTGGCTGCTGGCAAGTTCTTCATCCTCGGTGAAGTTCCCTTGGCTTTTTTTGCACGTTGCTTGTCTCCTCTCGCATGCTTCCTTACGTAGACTTGGATGGGGGAAGGCAAATAGGTAGGAATTTCTCTGTATCTTGCCTAGCTCTGTGTCAGGCCGGAGCTGAGTAGAAGATGAGATGTGATGTGGTGAACTGCTGGAGGAATGAAATGAAATGCGTTCTTATATTGTATTATCATTAATCCATATGCATAAAATGTAGATGGAGATGGAAAATGAAAACGTGCATATACATGTGTTTTGTACAAGAATATCTTCCCAGTCAAGAGCTATATAATATAGTGAATCAGCAGAGGAGTTAGCTGATGTGCAGTAATGTGCATCACGCAAGACATATACTTTCATATAAAATGTTATATTATGATTGCAACCAGCGTTCAGATGAGTGTTTGCTTGGAGCTGTGTAATATAGTAACACAGCATGAAGAGCAATTTGAGAGCTATAGTTAGTCAAGCTATCAAGTGATGTGCGGGAGAAGGGAGACACATAAGACGTGGTCGGCAACCGGACGGATGAACATTTTATCCTTATTTTGCGTTCAATCCACTCATACACCTCCTGAAATTCGATAGCCCTGCTAGAGTAGAAGGAGACTTTTTGTAACGTACTTTTAGACAGCCATGCTTAACTTTACAACAAATGGATAGCTGTGATAGAATTGGAAATGCATAAAACTGTTCTGCCATTGCCGAAATTGGAATACACAATACTGCTTTTAGCATATACATACTTAATTTAACAAGTGACTTGAATTTATCTGAAATTGAAACTTACCAACTTATAGTCGAGTTTATATTCCTTCGCATCATCAATAGAGCAGCACCAAGCTGTGATGGAATCTTTGTTGTATTACATATCATCAAGTACAACTACTTGTACAAAATAAGTACGCAGTATAATGTAATTTATACTTACCTTGAATTGAAATGCGTCCGTCTTTAAAAACGCAAATGTCTCAAAACAATTTTGGGTTGTCAAAGTGTATGCAAGTGGTTTCCTACTTTTATTTTGTGTATGCAAATTCAATACTAGAAAAACCCACCAATGTTTTGCATATCTCAGATTTGTTTTGTTTTTGTTGTTGCTCTGAAATGTTAATCCAGTCTAGATGAAGGTTAGTTGAATGCATTTATGAATTTAACATATAAGGTTTGCGTATTTAAGTATTAAATCAGTGTTTGAAGTATTGGGTATTTTTCTTTTGTCGTGTTGTCAAATACTTCATGGGAAAAATATACTACAAAGTATAAACTGGTGGTCCAAACCAAAAAGCATGTGACAGTACACGTGTATATCGAATGCATGCATTAAAGCACTGCCATACCAGTTGGTCAATCTAATCTGGCTAATGTACGTGCTCAGGAGCAGTATCACAACAACAATTTACTTCATGAGCTATTGATGCTTGGAGAAGAAAACGTCTCTCATCTCGTCCTTCTTGGTATGCATGAGCTAACATTTTCTGTGTTCTAAATTACATGAAGATTAGTCTACATGCGAGATATCGTTGGTTGACTACTCTCTAGAAGATGACAGTACGCAATTACAACAAAGAACAGAACGTTTTGAGCCACGTCACCATTTGATGATGGTGTGCACAAAACTTGGTTTTCCAAAATAGTGGGCAATGAATGTAATGTACTGATTTATTTGATGACTTGAGAGTAATAAAATGCGACATTTCTTTCATTATATTACGTTTCTTTAAGACTAATCGAGAATAGGATTACGCTCAACTGCTTTCCAAGAAACTTCAACCAGTCCATCTCCGAATGTGTGTGATGAGTGATATGGATAAACACCAAGATGCTGGGAATAACTTTGACTGCTTAGTCTGCGTTTCTGGATCATATGTCCAAGTCAAACCACTCGTAGGACAAATGTTAATGCAAACATCTCCTTGATATGCCGCTTTAGCTGCATAATAAAAGTGAACGTAAAGCAATTACATTCTATAAATGTTTTTAAGCCCATGTTGTGTTTAAATACGGTCATCTCCATTTTTTGTTGGGAGTTAGGCTACAATGAGAATAATGTGTTACGTGGTGGGAGGTCAGTGTGACCTATGCTCTGTCATTTTCAGTCCAAAAGGCTCATGGAATATAGGGAGCGCATACATAACATTATTCCACTTGGTTATCTAGGTAGTCATGTAACCACGTTTCCATAAACACGAGTGTAGCTGGCCAACGCAGATGAATGTATGTACCGATTTACAACATGTGTGAAATCAACTTCAACACATCATTGTATTATGTAAACAGAAGATGAGTAATACATATTACGTTATCCCAATCCAATGTAACTGACTGGATGGATGGACAGATCCGAACTCCAAAGCTTTTCTAGATCTGCCACTTCAAACTGGTGGTAATTTATGTGTATATGATGGCTCGGTTGAGGTAGGGAAATTCTGTGGATTATCTGACATTGACAGCAAACATACATCGGTACCTATATTCCTTCCTTTGTTGCTAGCTTAAGTTACAGAAGAAACCAGTCGCAGTTGTATGTATATATTGTATATTGCTAGCTTGTGTCTTTATAATGCGAGATTATGAATGTTGTCATGATTTCAGGACAATTTCTAAGATTCATTTCCTGAAAAAATTTACCGAATCTTTGTAAAATAGTTATTAGGGGGTTTCTCAGCGTTCGGAATCCCCACAAAAACCAATTACCTAGGGATCGGATGCCTTAAGGACATGGAAAGCTATTAGCAAATGACTAAAACAAAAATGCTGCGTTTGTCAGGTAGACTTTATCACCAAATCAAAAAGTTTTATTACTCGTGTGCGCAATATCGGTTGACAATATTATTATGCATATTGGAGCGTATGTATATTGTCTCATTGTCTGTAGTCGGTAATAAAAGAACTGAGTTACTCTATTAAACTTTTATGTGAAGTAAATATTAAACAAGAAAACACATTGCCGTGGTCTGTAACCATTTACGGTAAAACATGTCTAAAGTGTGAAAAGCATACTACGTTAAACTGCTAATTTTAGTTCCTACGTAAAATAACCTGAATGGCAATACGAAGTTTTCATTCCTGCAAAATCAATACTTGATTTCGTAGAAACTATATTGACACAAACAATTTTTAAATGCATATTATTTTTTGTAAAATTAAAGGTACCGTTTAACAAACTTTCAGCCAGGCGCCCGGTGTTAGATCGGCAATGGGAACAATAGCTACACATGCTAATCTGACATCTTTTAGCATGCATAATTGAAATTTCCTTAGTTTTGCTTGTTTGAAATTATGAAAAACAAAGGAACGAACAGAAAGCATAAATTTTGTCGCTTAGCTTTTCCTATCAAACAAGCAACGTTAGTTAGCTAATGCAGTTAATAATGAGAGTAGAAATAGACCACAAGTGGCACTACAGATTTTTAAAAACAAGCGAACCAATAAGTTCCAGAGTTTTACATGACCAGGTGTTTTAATCTACATACAGTTAAAAGTTCCGGCGCAGCCCATCGTCATAGAAATTGTCAACTGTTGATTTTCATAAAACTTTCCGCCCGCCATAAACTTTGCATATCCTTTGTTAACAACTCGTCTCCAGGATGACGCTAAGAAGTAAGACTTGTGATTGTTTCAAACAGTTTTAACGGCCTATGATATTGAAATGAGGATTGAGAAGGTAGAAAAAAGCGATGGAAGTTCCCTCCTTTCTTAATCCCTGTTTTGCCTCTTTGTTAGGATAGGAAGTTGGCAATTGCAATAATAATACGACCAGAAACTCGTCGCTCTTCTGAACCAAGTTGACTGGAAGTTGTTTGAAACTCTCAACTTGTCTCATGCTGCTCCACATGGAAATGAAAGAAAAACTAGAAGGTGAAATCAACTCCCAAAAACTGTAAGCTTACACTGGAGGATTGATAGCAGTTGTTGACTTTGAAAACAACCTCTAGCTCTGCCAACGTGGTGCAAGAGAAAAAATCACATGCGTGCTTGAGTACAATGCGGCTTCCATGAGCTAGAGCAATAACTATAGAAAGGAGAACTGCTGCTAGCATGAATAACATTGTAGACTACGATTTGTTTTGTTACTGACTTGACTGACTCACCATCAGAGATGTCTGTGAGCATGATTGCATGGCTCTGCTAGCTAATGTGTCGGATATGAAATGTTACTACTCTCTGCCTGTTTCTACGAGCCTATTTTAAGTATAAGCTTGAAACTAGTTTTCCAAAAGGCAGAGAAGGGATAGAAAACGCTCGCTTCTTTTCCTTTTCGTTCCGTTGTGTTGTTGCTCCCTCCACTCCACATCTCGTCTCTTTGCTCCTTCCTCCTCCATTCTCTACTGTTTTTATTTGGATTATTATACATTCAGCCTGCTAGACAAGAGAAGAACGCAACGATACGTATTGTTAGTTAGTTAGTATATTGTGCAAAAAGGAAGCATGGTCGGACATAATGCAACCTGATAAAAATTTTAAACCTGTTTTTTGCTCATATATGTCTCTTCATTCTTGTGTACAGGTATGTACATTACCTGCGGTAAACATGCTATGTTTCTGATAGATATTGTAGAGATTGTGGATTTGAGGTTGGTTTACTTGCTTCACCTCTATTTTTCCTATTTCTATCAGTCATTATTCTGCTATTTGCCTTTGGCTCTTCGAAATTATATTATGTTTTTCCTCAGATAGTCTCAGCTCAGTCAGTCTTCCATCTGCTAGCTTTATAGTGTGGATGTTGATTTGCATGAATGCGTGAATGTACATTGTATGCAGATTGTGCTCACAGAGAACACCAAGCCAGGCCAAGTCATTGCAAGCATGCATGTGTGTGTGTGATGGGATAGTGAATAGCCCGTTTATTTTTCTCGTTTGCCCTTCATATACCCTCTTGCCTTTGATGGTTCACTCACATCAAAATCAACCGCATCAGTTTGCTGCTCACTCACATTATCATCATCAAACTTTCAAATTTTTCTACTCCTCCTACTCTTTCTTCAACTCTTTTTTTTGTTACCAGCAAAAACTTTTTGTAACAAGGGCCATTTTGTACACTCCAGCTCGTCATCTTCTTGGGCTTCTTCTGCTTTTTGCCAGTAGAAAAGGTAAATAACTTTCGGGATGACAATTTTTTTACTCCACGTTACAATCCGCATCCCTCACAACAAGCAATAGCCAAAAGTACGAAAAATACCATGCGATTTGCTTACCAATGTAGGATTGAACAACATTTTGGGGGGTATGAAGCCAAATTCGTTATGGAGTAACGATGTGATGGGAGAACTTAGTGTCACTCTGTAGGAACCAGGCTTCATGCAATGCTACACAAAATAATCACTGCTTCCATTCCAACCCTACTCCTATATGAGATGATACTGCCTTACAAACGAATTCACTTTTTTTATAGATTGGATGTATGATGTATAAAGCAAAACCCACATAATTACCGTCATTTTCATCCACATACAGCTTGCATTTGAAAATGAAAGCAAGGGAAAAGAATGCTCTTCAAATGAAGTTTCAAAGGAGTTTCTGAGGTTGTCAAAACGGTAGAACTTAAAATGTTTTTTAGTGTTTTCGCTGGAAAATACCGGAGTCAGGAACAATGTATATATGTGGGAGCATAATCAACCGATGGAGATGAAAAACAGAGTCCAACCATTTTATATGGGTATCACCATCGTCATGCGCAGTCGGCAGGTTACACAAGGATGTTGGTTACGCAGGAGCCAAAGAGGATAATGTTAACGTCGACTGTTACATCACATCAGGAAAAAAAGTGAACAGGGCAAGTGGGCTTTAAATATTTAATAGGTTTTCACGGAAAAGTTTGAGTTGTTTTTCTCTTTTTTCCACTTCGTCATCTAGTGTGTACCACACGGTAGTGGTGGATTTGGAGTGGAGTACATGTGTTGTTTCTGAAAGCGTTTGGGTATACATACTTATTTCCGCATATAGTAAGTACTCACAATGAGATCCACGAGTTTCGTATATGGTTAGTTTGGTAGTCGTTTACGGTGGGAAAGTTACCTCATTTCTTTGGCCCGTAACCCATTGCACAAAATGAATATTGTGATGTTGATCATGACATGACTATGACCATGAGCTGAAAGAGGGGTCTGTGCTATATGTACGTATATATGCAAATGGCATTTAGTACACTTATGGCTTAAAAATTGTTCTCGTGAACAGGAAAAGCAGACGCTATAAACAGTCAAAACTCTCTCTCTTTCTCTCCGTGTGAAGCATGAAAACAAGTGGAGTGGAGAGACAGTGTAACTGAAAACCTTTTGTTTTTCAAAAAACGGAAAGAGCATTTCTTCCATGTCTATTATAGTTATGTAGCCAACTATATGAAGGTAGGTGGTATGGTTTGTTATATATGTTTGGGCGTATACTATATCAGAATGTACGTAAAGCAAATGGCATGGATGACTAATGATAATGAAATCCCTTGAACTAAAGAGTAGACAAGGGGGCTTGATGCTTTTTGTTTTGTTAGAATGAGCTGAGCTGCTGACAAGGACAAAACTTGTAATGGTGGTGGCAGTACATTTCCAGTCTTCTCATGATTGCACATAACTACATCCATCCACTAAATACCTCGTTGTTATTTCGTTACGTTGTAGACGGTTGTATAGCAGTGTGCCCATCATCAATTCGGAAAGAGGACAACAAACGAATACAACTTGTTCTTTTGCGACCTTTCCGGTGAAATAAAAGCACATTAATACAGAGCTTAAAAAGCGTGTAACAAAGGGGAAAGTTGGAACAAAAAGCACGCGCTTCATCACCATCATGTATGTACTTACGTACCTGAATGAATTGACTACACCCATAATAAAATATGCAAAACTGTGTGCCGTGTGCACCAGGTACATATTATATGGCAGTTTTATATGATCTTTGATACTCTTGTTAGGTGAAATGACTGTGTATTATTTGTAATAACTTGTTGGGAAGAAAGTACTCAAAGGTTTCAACTCGGTAACAAGATTATGTCAATTATTTCAACGTGCTCATGATTTGTCTATTGGAGGTATTATAATATTTATAACGAGATCAATGTCGTTACGTATGGACTTATAATAATATAAATCATAGGAAAGAGGTGTAGTAGCTACTGGAAGATATATATCAATATGTGGCGAAAAGGTTATTGTGTAACATTAACCACCTATAATCCTATTGTTGAAATCGGCAGGTAACTAACGGCTTTACCCGTTACTCACCAAGAAGTGGATGATTTCAAGGTATACCGTTGTATTTACTCACCCATCTTGAAGTCTCTGCTTCAATAATTCCGTTTTATTATTAGGCTCTCATTATTCATTCATACACATTTCCTATTGAATCCTTGAGTTTATAAGCCAGCTACCTATCCGCAGCATGAT